>CATIWM010475782.1:0-10099 GCA_949671775.1 Mallotus repandus
GAGGTAGTTGAACGATTTGAACAATAAAAAAGTGAAGTTTTAAAGGCAGTCTGTTCCTGCGCAGCCACGTGCTTGGGTACTCACAGCCATGCCTGATTGGTGGAAAGCTAACACAACCACATGCAACCTACTACACAACCATGCAACCTGATTTAGCACAAAGAGACTGTTCTTGCGCAGCCACGTGCGTGGGTGCACACAGCTGTGCAAGCTGTTATAACAACTTTTTAAATTTAAATTTTGAGCTGATGATTTGAGGAGATTTTATGGGATTTGAATTATAACGAACCTTAAAGTTGTTGGGGGCTGGAGGCTATAAATAGGGGGCCTTTATAAGAGCAAAAACAATTTTTCTCTAAATTTTTACTTTAAAGAATCAAAGTTAGTTTTGATTCAAGTTCTTATTCATGTTAAGTTAGAGAATTAGTTTTGAAGTTTGGAAGGAACAAGACCTTCCATTGCAGCTGTTTAAAAGCAGTAAAGGGGGTTTTCTTATTTAAACTCTTTTGTTATTATTTTCTTTTAATTAATAATAATTGTTGTTTCTTCTCTACTTCATCTTGCTCTCTTCCTTTCAATATGAGTAGCTAAGTAGATTTTTAGGGTTCTTATTTCAATTCAACTATATGCATAGTATGATTTAATCTAAGTTTTTAATCTTAATTCTTTTGTTGTTGTTGAACTTAATGTCATCTTAGGCTTGATCACCCTTAGATTGAATTTACACTTTAGAACTTGTTTGAGAGATAGGTTCTATTGAATTCAAATAACAACCTATTAGTTACTTACTTAGTTGAGAGACATTTAAGTGACTAATATTAATTAAAAAGCTGGACTTAAACTTGAATTTAAAAAGCACTTAGTTAGTGAGAGCTATAAAACTTAGTGTTAATTTTACTCAATTAATTATAGGTTTATCTGAGAGGAAAATCTATGATTTTAAAGATGCTTTCAAATTGAATTAAGGTTAGTTTAAGACTTAGATGTTTAATCTATTAATTTTACTACTTGAAATGATTCTGTACGATTGCGAATTTCGCACATCAAGTTTTTGGCGCCTTTGCAGGGGATTGCCAAAATTGATATTGTTAAGAAAATTGTGTTGTTTGATTTAGATGTTGATTTTAATTTTATTTTCATTTATGGTATTGCAGGGACTTGTGTTAGTGTATGCACACAACATGTAGTACGAGCAAGCAAGGATTTCCACTAATACCACTTGATCTAGAACTTGAAAGAGTAGTTCAAAGAAGAAAGAGACAACATAGAAACAGGATGAATGAAGGAGAAGACAAAAGAAATCTGAGATAGCAAGCAGCTCAAGAGGGACAAAACGGGCAAAATGTACGGAGGACTATACGAGATTATGTGAGTTCTAATGTCTAAGGTGACCAAACGCGCTTAGTGAGATCGACGGTTGCAGTAAAAAACTTCAAGATCAAACCCGCCATAATCCAAATGATCCAAAATTCACAGTTCAGCGGATTACCGCATGAGGATCCAATTGGTCATATGACTCGATTTTTGAAATATTGCTCAACTTTTAAGATGAATGGAGTACGGCCTGAAGTAATATGGTTCATTCTCTTTCCATTTTATTTGATGGATAGAGCAAAAAGATGGTTTACAAGCTTGCCACCCAACTCCATCAACACTTGGCAAGAACTCTATACAACTTTCTTTAACTAGTACTTTCCACCTGCAAAAATTTTGAAGATTAGAAATGAAATTAACTCTTTTTATCAAAGAGAGGATGAGAGCTTCTATGAGTGTTGGGAAAAATTCAAAGATCTTCAGAGGTAGTTTCCACCTCAATTGATGCCTTTATGGGATTTAGTGCAGTCATTTTACAAAGGTGTCAATCCATCAGTAAGGGTGAGCATTGATGCAACAACTGGGGGAACCATCATGTCAAAGATGCTTGAAGATGCTCTAGATCTTTTTAAGAAAATGGCTAACACATAAAACCTTTAGTCTAATGAGAGAGCCATTTTAAAGAAACGAGGGTCAATTGAAGTTTATGTTTTAACCATGGTGAATACAAAATTGGATGCTTTAACAAAAAGGATGGATAAGATGAGTGTTAATGCAATTTCATCATCTTCATTATGTGAACTCTGTCAAGGTAAGCATCTTACCATAGAATGTTAGTTGATGTATAATTTATCCATGGACAACATCAATTATGTGAGTAACTTCAATAATGGTCAACATCAAAATGAAGTACATGGTAACACATACATCTCAAGTCAGGGAAACCATCCTAATTTCTCATGGAGCAATCAAGGAAGCAATCAGTGGAGACCTCAAGCTCTATCGGGTTTTAGAGGTCAAAATGCTTATTTTCAAAATCAGCTTCATTTTCAGCAAGAGACAACTTCATTTTCATCATCTTCTTTGGAAAGTAAGATGAAGAAATTCATGAATGCAATAGCAAATTAAAAGGCTTGAAGGGAGATTTGAGCAGATGCATCAAGATAATAAAATCATGTTCAAAAATAATTCATCCTCGATCCACAATTTAGAGGTGCAAATGGGGCAGTTAGCCAACTCTCTATCCACAAGAAATCAAAACACTCTTTCTAATAATACAGAAAAGAATCCTAAAGAATATGTGAAAGCAATAACCTTAAGGAGTGGAACAGAGATTCAGACTCCAAAAGCAACAATGGAGTATGAGGAGAAGAAGAAGGAGCAGGAAAAAGAATAAAAAGATGAATGGGTTGAAGTGCAAGTGAAGAAGGAGCTAAAAGTTTAAGGCAAGAATAAGGAGCAGCCAAAACCACCACTAATTAAACCTTATAACTTCCGGTCCCATATCCTAAAAGGCTAAAGAAACAAGAGCATGATCCGCAATTTATAAAGTTTTTGGAAGGTTCAAGACACTCCGCATCAATATGCCTCTAGTGGAATGCCTAGCTTAGATGCCAAAGTATGCAAAGTTCTTGAAGGAACTAATTTTTAATAAAAAGAAGCTGCAGGAGTTTGAGATAGTTACACTCAAAAAATAATGTAGTGTAATAATCTCAAATAAACTTTCTTTAAAAAGGAAGCAATTCCAGGGAGTTTCACTCTACCGTGATCTTTAGGAAATTTAAAATTTCAAAAAGCTTTACGTGATTCAGGAAATTCTATTAATCTGATGCCTTTATCTATTTACAGGAAGTTTGGATTAAGTGAAGCTAAGGCTACCAACATTTTTTTACAGCTTGCAGACAAAGTTGTTAAGAAGCCGAAAGGCATAGTGGAGTATGTGTTAGTGAAGACAGGAAAGTTCATTTTTCCAGTAGATTTCATGGTACTTGACTTTGAGGAAGATGAGAATGTTCCTTTGATCCTTAGTATGCCTTTGATGTACACTGAAAAAGGCATCATTGATGTGTATGATGGAGCTCTCACATTGAGAGTTGGTGAAGAAAGCTATAAGTTTGACGTGTACCAAGGTATGATGCATCCTTCTGAAAATAATTTTTGTATGAGAGTTGATGTGGTTGATGATTGTGTGAATAAAGTCCAAAGAGGAAGGTTGACAATATCTTATGATTTGAGGATATAGAGAAGTTTTTACAAGTACATTCTTATGAAGAATAAAGGTCTCTCAAACATCAAAACCTAATGACCCAATGTGAACGACCTTTAAACTCAGAACCCATAACCCCCCCTCTATTAAAAAATCACCTTCAAATTCACTTATTTCGTGGTGCAAGGGTGTTGATTATAATGTTGAAAAGAAGAGAAATTACACAATATGGAGGCCAAAAGTGAAGAACGCTCGTACTTATGGGGAGCATGTTCCTTAATGACCTTGAAGATATGACGGTGGTCTAGCTTAAAGACCTTAAACAAACGCTTCTTGGGGGCTCAACCAATCCTTTTATTTTATTTAATTTGATTTAATTGTTGATTTTATTTATCATTTAACTTTTTTTCTTCATTTAGTTTAAAAACTCATGATTTTCCCCTTAGGAAATGAAGAAGAGGGGTTGATTCGACCTCTAAGATTCAGTGAAGATTTTGATAGCCTTAGAGTTTCATAATGAGAAAGAGGTCTTTTAGAAAATTGAATAGACATCTTGAGCTCTCTGAATTGATCTTATTTTTTAAAATCCGAATTCATTTGGGTTTTCAAATTATGAGTCGAAGTTAGCATGTGCAGCTTTCATTTCAAGTTGCACATCTCTTTGTATTTTAGTGATATCTTGAGCTACAAAGGTCCAATTTATGTGATTGAAAATGCTAGGGAAATATTAGACAAATAGATACAACTTTCATGAATAAATATTTGGCTGATTCTATTGTCTTCAAGGGGTAAAGTCTCATGAACTGCCATGCACCTGGGTGCGAACAACTGTGCTTGCAAGTTTGGGAAGTGGAAGAGAATAGGGCACACGGCCATGCATGTCGAGGTGCACAATTGTGCGACCTAATTCAAAAGAAAAAAAGGGCTTTAAATTTTGCCCCATTTCTTGCGATAAGCACATTACTAATTTTAAGTTGAGGGGAGAAATTAAAAATTTTTAATTTTCAATTTTTATTTTTATTTTCAATTTGAAATTTTGAATTCAACATGATTGTGAGCTTGTCAAATGTCAAATGTTTATTTATTTTTCTTTCAATAAATTGATGTTAGCCATTAGATTCATTTTACTTGAGTTTTTGAACCTATTCCTACAAAGAGTTTATTTCATCAGAGATAGTTTTCTTAAGTAAATGTGATAATCTTCCTTTAATATTTTATTCTAACTTTTAAATTAGAAAAATGACTTGTGGTTAGGGATTTTTTATTTTTAATGAACTTAATGCTTATTGTTCCATTGAATGATTGAACTTGGATGGTTGATATTTAATAAAGATGCTTGTAAGTAGGAATTAAGTTTCTTTTCTTAAGAATAGTCTAGTTCGTGTGTACTTAGGCACCTATGAGCAACTCACAGTTTTTTAAAAAAAAATGAGATGGAGCATAAAATGCACTCATTTGGAGCTGAAAACTTAAATTTAAACTGTTAAGCTCATTCTACTCCAATGCTCTATTATAGAGTAAGAGTATCCAAAGGACCCTTTTTGGAGCTATCCACACTAAGTAGTGTAGGAAAGGTGGCGGATACTGAGATTGGGAAAACCTTGATTAAATAGACTACCTAAGTGTAGAAATAATTCCTACTTACTTTCATTTTTCTTGGGCGTTAATTGTTCATTTTCATGAATTCAATGGAAGAGTTTGCTCTTCACATGGTAAATGCTACATCCTTGACCTCGAGTTATTATTTTAATTTATAGTTTTTAAGCTTTATATTAAAGGAAGATTAGAATGGTTAGTCAAGTTAAAACCAACCGATGATTTTGATTCTTTATATGAATAAATTGTTTTCATATTTTGCTTAAGAATAATAAAAAACTCAAGTGTGGGGGAATTTGATGAGTGTGAAAAATTTTGTATTTTGAACACTCTTTTCTGTGGGATTAGAATCTAATTAGTTGCATTTTTAGTTAATTTAAAGATCGTTTATTTATTTTTGTTAATTTTATTTAGTTGTTAGGATTTAATTGATTTTGTTGATTTTAAAGTTTATTTAGTTAATCTTTATTTAAACTTTGAAATAAGGATGCATGGGAGGTAGTTGAATGATTTGAACAAGTCAAAGATAGGATTTGGAGGAGGCACAAGTCAAATCCTTGAAGAAAAGTGGAGTTTTAAAGGTAGCATGTTCCTGCATAGCCACGTGCCTGGGTGCGCACAGCCATGCCTGATTGCTAGAAAGCCAACACAGCCACGCGCACCCTGCTACATAGCCACACAATCTGATTCAACACAAAGAAGATTGTTCTTGCGCAGCCATGTGCGTGGGTGCGCATAGTTGTGCAAGCTGTTACAACAACTTTTTAAATTCAAATTTTGAGCTGATGATTTGAGGGGATTTTATAGGATGTGAATTGTAACAAACCTCAAAGTTGTTGGAGGTTATAAATAGGGGGCCTTTATAAGAGAAAAAGCAATCTTAGTTTTTCTCTAAATTTTTATTTTAAAGAATCAAAGTTAGTTTTGATTCAAGTTCTTGTTCATGTTGAGTTAGAGAATTAGTTTTGAAGTTTTGAAGGAACAAGACCTTCCATTGCAGTTGTTTAAAAGCAGTAAAAAAGGCTTTCTTATTTAAACTCTTTTGTTATTATTTTCTTTTAATTAATGATAGTTATTCTTCTCTACTTCATCATGTTCTCTTCCTTTCAACATGAGTAGCTAAGTAGATTTTTAGGGTTCTTATTTCAATTCAACTATGTGCATAGTGTGATTTAATCTAAGTTTTTAATCTTAATTCTTTGGTTGTTGTTGAACTTAATGTGATCTTAGGCTTGATCGCCCTTAGATTAAATTTACACTTTAGAACTTGATTAAGAGATAGGTTCTATTGGATTCAAACAACAACCTATTAGTTACTTACTTAGTTGAGAGACATTTAAGTGACTAATATTGATTAAAAAATTGGACTTAAAATTAAGTTTAAGAAGCACTTAGTTAGTGAGAGCTATAAAACTTGGTGTTAATTTTACTCAATTAATCATATGTTTATCTGAGAGGAAAACCTATGATTTAAAGATGCTTTCAAATTGAATTAAGGTTTGTTTAAGACTTAGATGTTTAATATATTTTAAGAAAAAGTTGAATTAAAAATAAGAACCCTAACCTTTAATTTAATTATTAAATTTTACTTAAATTTTTTTTGTTTATGTTTACTTGATTTTTAAACCAAAATTCGGTGTTTAAACAAACAAACATTTTTAGTATTTCAATACTCAATTTGTAATCTCTGCGGGACGATATCTTATTTTACTACTTGAAACGATTCCGTAAGCTTGCAGATTTCGCACGTTATTCTCATTTGCATATGAAGCAGTACCTCACCTATATGAAGGCTATTGGGTTGTCTAAAGCTTAGGTTGTCAAAAAATTCTCATTATCCTTGGAAGGAGCTGCTATCAAGTGGTACTACACTCTAGATGCATATGTTCAATAAGACTGGAGGGAGCTGTGTTCAACCTTCATCAAGCAGTATGGGCTGAACTCACAATTTAAAGTCTCTCTCCAAGAGTTTCAGAACATAAAGCAAGGATCAGGTGAATCTTTCACAAGCTTTTTAGACAGATGGAGAGGAAAGTTAGCTTAGATGAAACACAAACCTATAGAACCAGACCAACTAATTATAGCTAAAGAAGCTTGCAGTCAACCTCTGGCCAACAAATTAAAGGACATGGAGTTATACCATTTTAGAATACAAGTTGAAGCTGACTTGAATTTGAACAATCATGAATAATTATTATGGTTGAAATGGTTTTGAACAATATTTTGTTACAACTACTTTTCTTTGTGCTAATAAATGTTTGATTGTATGATTTAGATGATTATAAATTTATTATAATTATTCATGCTATCTTATGGTTGAATGAGAGAAAGAGATCCAAAAGAAAAAAAAGGGAAAAAGAAAAAAACCACATCAAGAAGACCAAATCTTAGAATTGACTGTCAATTTCTCTTTGGGCACTATTAACCTCAGCTCTTCCTGAAATGAATTCACCATGTTCACCAAGAAAGAAAGAAAATAAAAGGAAAAGAAAAGAGAAAGAAAAAGAAAAGAAAGAAAAAAAGAAAAAGAAAAATAAAAATAAAGGAAAATGAGAAATAAGAAAAAAGAAAAAAGAAAAAAAAAGTTATTGTTTGTGCCCCCATATTTGAAGAGTCAATCTTGTGTTACCTTTTGAAAACTTATCTTTTAACACCCATCTTCAAAAATTTGTTGCCAATGAAACTAATCTTAAAGTTTCACCCAATGTCAGCTAAAAAATAATTGGTTAGAAAACCCACAAAGGGCTAATTAATGACAAGCATAAAGTAGCATGCCAAGTTATAACGAATGAGTAGGGGTGTAACCGAGCCAAACTATCAAAGGCTCCGGCTCGGCTCATAAAATTTTAGGAGGGCACATTTACTTTTCAAAATTCAAGCTCGAGCGCGAGTTTCGCTCGGGCTCATCAAAATCAAGTTTAGCTTAGGCTCATTCATTTGAGACTTATTTGATTATAGTACGAGCTTGTTCGTTTGTGAGCTCGATTATAAGCTCGGTAAGGAGCTTATTTGGGAGCTCGGTTATAAGCTAGTTTGCGAGCTCGGTAAGGAGCTCATTTATGAGCTCGTTTGAGCTTGTTTGTGAGCTTAAAAAAAACCTGAAAAAAATTTATAGAAATTTAATAGTTTAGCATCACATATTTAATACAATAAATTATCAACCTATCCAAACCAACTAAAAGTTGCAATTAACAGAAATAAAAAAATTACAATAATCTCCATCAAATGTTTAAAACAAACACATAATTTTCAAAATAATATCAATAAAATCCTTCATGACCTCCTCCATTAAAATGTTAAAATAAACAAATATCAACTTCATCTATCACCATGATCTCCTCCATGTATTCGCCGATAAACCTTTCAAATAAAAGGAAACATTGATTGGTTATATTGGTAAAACACACCCAAATAAATATAATTAAAGCTTAAAAGGCTAAATATACCTCAAACAACAACATAAATAATAAATAACTCTTAATCTTTTCTAATCAACAAAGAATGATAGCCAACATCAATTATGTGCCAAAAGATTAAAGAATATATAAAAATTGTAACAATTAGTAAAAAATCAAATTATACCTTAAAGACAGTGTAAGGTATTTTAAGCTATTTGATGTCCTTTTCATCCTATAAAAATTGTAACAATTAGTAAAAAATCAAATAAAATATCAAAATTGCAAAATAAAACCAAAAACATCTATATAAACAACAACCCAAAATCAAATTTAAACTTAAAATATGATAAAAATTTGAGATTTACTTTTCTTTTTCGCTTTATCCCATAGAAGGCACGTAACCAATCTTCACCGCATAATAAAACTTTAACCGTGTCTGCTCTTAAAGATGCATAATATGGATCAATAACTCCCGCCCCCTCCCGGCACTGAATGTAGACTCTGAAGCTACAATTGTTATTATAATTGATAAAATATCACATGCCATCTTTGATAACACTATAAACTTGAGAGAGTTCGTCTTCAACCACTCTAAGACTTCAAACTTCGAATCATCTTCACAAATATGAACACCTTCATCTAGATATACATCTAATTCAAATTTAACTTGTTTAATTGATGATTCAACATTTCTTATATAAGTAAGAAATTCAACCCTCATTCTAGTTTTCATCACAACACTAGAAGAAGCACTTTGATTCTCAGTTTAGCATTCTTTTTCACCACCATTTGCTTTATAAGCATCAAGATAATCCCTATAAAGCATGCGCAAAGTCTCACGAACAATGGTAATATGCTCAATGCTATCCAATCTAGAGTATATCGTAGGGAAAACACCACTCAATCAACTGCATTTTGTTTCTTGGATCTAAAACGGCTGCCATAGAGATCAACAAATTACAATCACCCAAATACTTATCAAATTTATATTTCATCTTTATAACTATTAAATGCATAAACCCATTTTTAGCAAATAATTTGTCATCCACCAACTTCTTGATATTATAAAGCTCGGGAAGAAACAAATTTAATGTTGGATATTTAGAACCTACAACAACATGTATGATGTTATCTAGTTGAAATAAATAATTTTTAAAGCAAGTAAATCATAAAATTAATTAAGGTTAGTGTAGACGGCGAGGTTTAGCGCGCGCCCAAGTTCATTGCAACCGCGACACTGTTTGAGCTCAGGGTTCTAGGGAACACACTAACCACTATCACAAAGACATGGCGCGGAGATGAGGAGTCGCCATCCAGGGTAATAACTGGGACAAATAGAAAGTGGTGGTAACTCCATTCTCTAATACAAGCTAGCACCACAACCAGGAGTTCTGGATACGGAATACCAACTTCTTTTAGTACTGTGTTCATTTAGATTTATTTTATTAATTACTATCTTATTCCCTAATTACATGCAATTTCATTAAACCCTAATTCGAACATCCATCTAACCCTAAGGCAACCAATCAATGAAATAGCACATAAAAAATGTATTCAAAGTATAATGTCCCTAAATCTAAACTAT
>CATIWM010475803.1:0-21474 GCA_949671775.1 Mallotus repandus
CTAAAAATAAATAAACATGCAAATCATGCAAAAAGTGCCTAATTGAAGAAAAACTAAACAGAAGAAAAATAAATGTAACTGAATTTACACCTAAACCTAATGCTTTGAGTGCTTAAAACAGTGCATTTTTCACACTCATCAGCCTTGTACTTGGCCATGCACAAATGGAGTAGTACACACCCGAGCACATGGCCATGTGCTAGGCCATGCATATAAGATTGCCTTGCACACCCGTGTACACACCCTCCTGCACACTCTTCTTCATGGCCATGTGCTAGGGTGTGTCCTCATGAAAAAAATATTCCTTTTTCATTCAAGATTACGGAATTAGAAGATTTCAGATTTGGAAGATTACAGAATAAGAATATTATAGAATTCGAAGTTCTAGGGTAAGAGATGGATATAAACGAAAGAGATGCTAAGTCTAATTTGTTCATTAATTCATTCACCAATCCATCAATCAGAGATATTTTTGAGCAGAGGAGAAGCAGAGATTCAACCAGACCACGTTCAATAAGAATTGTTCTCATACTTAGTTTATCTTTGATTTTGAATGTCTCTATCATGTGTAACTAAATTATTCAGGGTTTGGATTTGTGTAGCTAGACTACTACTTATTTGGATTTTTATTTCTATCCAATGAATTAGTATCCAGTCAATTTTATGAGTTGTGCTTATTGTCTTGCATTCAATTAAGGGCCCGATTATTTACATGTTTATGAAAAGATTAAAGACAATGAAAGTTGCATGATTTATCAACTCGTAGACTCATAGGACTTAGGAACCTCGATCATAAAAGTAGACAAATCCTTCCAGTTGTTATAAATCACTAATGAACTTAATGAGCCTTAGCTAATTGACATGACCATGAAAATAGGTTGTAATTAGCTTTGGTGTGCTTAAATGATCTCGAAAGAGACTTTAGGTGATTTGGGTGGTTTACCTTTTACTGTATTAATACATTGATTTATAAAATAATCTTGTAAATCAAGTAGTAGTTAGTGAAGCAAATCCGGACTTTAGTTCTCTAATTATTGAATTTTAAAGGACACTTTAAATGTAGATTTATTTTTGTTGGCTAATATTTTTCTATTTCAAAAGGCTAGTACTTCGTATCAATCTCCTTATGGGAACGATACTCAATACTCAAACTTTATTACTTGTTGTGAATCGTGCACTTGCGGAAATTTCCTAACAAGTTTTTGGCACTGTTGCCAGGGAGATCGGCAATACCAATATTAGCGCACTTTTACTTTTGTTAGACTAACATCTTTATTTTTATTTTATTTAATCCTTTTTACATTTTTTTTTCAGGAACTTGATTTTTTTTTATGCAAACATGATCAGAAAGTCCTAAACTTGAAAGATTGAATCCAAAGATAAAAAAGGCTTATAAAAAGAATCAAAAAGAGAAAAGAGAAAAGGACAGAATAATTGCCAATCAAGCATCACAAGGAGCTAAGGCAAGAGATTTAGAAGAATATGGGGTACCAAGTCTTATAGGGAGTCAAAACTACATTGTGAAGCTGACTATCAAAGCCAATACCTTAAAAATCAAACCTGCATACATCTAAATTATTTCACAATATCAATTTGGAGGACCACCAATAGAGGACCCAAATGCACATCTAGCCTCTTTCTTAGACACTTGTGACACCTTTAAGATGAATATAGTAAGTTCATATGCTATTCGCCTTCGGCTATTCCCATTTTCAATGAGAGATAAGGTGAAGCTATGACTGAGTTCTCTAGCACCAAATTCCATCACTTCATCAGATATACTCTCTAAGGCTTTTCTAATCAAATATTACCCACCTGGAAAGACTACAAAGTATCCCTAAGACCTCGCTAGATTCAAGGAACAACCTAGAGAGTCTCTCTACAAAGCTTGGGAGAGATTTAAGGACCTACAGAGGCACTGCCCTCATCTTGGTATTCCAGAATGGTTACTAATGCAAACTTTCTACCAAGGATTATCTGAGGCATTATAAATCACCATCGATGCTACTGCCCAAGGTTCTTTTATGAGCAAAGCCCCTAATGATGCTTATGCTCTCTTAGAGAAAATGGCTTTAAACAACTATCAATGGCATGGGGAGAGAAATCAACCTAAAAAGGTAGCTGGAGTGTATGAAATTGACAGTCTAAGCATGGTGAATGCTAAATTAGATTCCCTTATTAAAAAGTTTGAGAAGCTAAATTTTACTAGATTCCCATCTCAACTGCTTTCATGTGAAATATATGGAGGTGGACATTCCACAGTAGAGTGTCGACAATGTAACATTTTCTCTTAAGGTTATTCCATTGAGCAATTAAATGCTTTGAATGATTTTAATGACAAGCCTCAAGGGAACCCGTATGTCAACACATACATCCTTGGATGGAAGAATCACCTGAACTTCTTATGGTCAAATCAAGGTGGAGACCTAACTCAAAATTCATATATGTTAGGCAATTTCTGCAAGTGCACGGTTTGCAACAAGTTGTAAAGTTCAAATATCGAGTATCATTCCCACAAGGAGATTGATATCAAGTACCAGCCTTAATTTTATTTCCACAAACTAATGAAATAGATTAATTAAGACAGAAAAATATATTAACTAACAAAGATAAATTCTAAATCTAAAATATTCCTCTAAAAATTCAATAATCGAAAGATAGAGCCTTGATTTGCTTCAGTAGACACTTACTCAAATTACAAGATTTAATCTCAATTCAACTCGTTAATACAGTTAAGGGTAAATTACTCAAATTACTTAAAGTCTCTTTCGAGATCAATCAGGCATGCCAAAACTAATTACCGCCTATTTTCATGGTCAAGTTAATTAATTAAGACTCATTAAGTTTTTTAGCAATTTAATACTCCCTGAAGGATTTGTCTACTTTCGTGATTGAGGTTCCTAAGTCTTACAAGTCTGTGAGCCGATAAATCATGCAACTTTCATGGTCAAATTTACCCAAAAATAAGTATTTAATCAAGCCTAAAATTAAATACAAGAACAATTAGAAGAAACCTATAAAATTGACTGAATATTAACTTATTAAATTAAAATATAAAAATCCAAATGAGCAGTAGTCTAGCTACATGAATCCAAACCCTGAGTGAATTAGTTACACATAATAAAAATAGCCATAATCTAAGATAATCTAAGCATGAGAACAATTCTGTTGAATATGGTTGGCTTGAATCTCTACTTCTTCTCTGCTAAAAAATATCTCTGATTGATGGATTGGTGAATGAATTGATGATTGAATGAATGAATAAATTCGACTTAACATCTCTTCCTTTATAGCCCTAGAACTTCTAATTCTACAATATTCTTATTTTGTAATCTTCTAATTCTGTAATCCTAAATGAAAGAGGAAGATTTTTCATGAGCACACACCTTGGCACATGACCATGCACTCGGGTGTGTATGCAAGCGTGTACGTGAATTTTGTGTACACACCCTAGCACATGGCCATGCACTCGGGTGTGTACTATTCCATATTTGTGCATGACCTAATACATGGCCATGTGATGGGGCTTGCATAACTTCTTTATTGGGCTTGGCTTTAATCATGTCAGTGCACACCTTCTTGCACAAGTGTGTGCTAGCTTGTGTAAGTGAGACTTTCCAAACATGGGCGTGCAATATTCCAGCCCCCAAAATTGTAAAAATTTTGTTTAATTAGACACTATAGTGCATATAATTATTAAACAAACATGCAAATGTATTCTTTAAAATGCAATTAAATAACATTATGGTAAATGCAAGTAAAATCAATAAAATTAAATAAACTTATAAAAATACTTCTAAAATTATATATGTAAATGACACATAATAATATCAAGGGTACAAAGCTCCACCACCACTAGGATTTCAGCAGAAGAACACAAACTCTCAGCCTGAGGCAAAATCCAATCTAGAGATAATGATAGAGAATTTTATACAGTCACAGAACAAGGTGAATTAAAAGCATGATGAAGAATTCAGGCAAATGAACTTAAGATTATATCAATTGGCAACCCACACTAAAATACTAGAAAATTAAATTGCCTCACAAGCTAGTACCTCTCACTCTCGACAAATGGGTAAATTCCCTAGTCAACCTAAGAACCCAAGAGAGCATGTGAATGTAATAACTTTACGAAGTGGGAAGTAATTGACTGAAGTTGAGCACAAGATTAAGGAATCAAAAGCTGAGCCAGATCAACTACCAAAAGAACGAGAGAAGCCAAAGGTAGATGGCCAAGAGCCAACACAAATGAAAATACCTTGTTTACCTTTCCCTCAAAGGATGAATAACGGTGCACTTGACAAGCAATTCCAGAAGGTTTAAAGGTATTTGAGCAGATAGATATCACCATTCCTTTCCTAGAGGTAGTAACTCAAATGCCAAAACATGCCAAATGCCTTAAAGATATCATATCTAACAAAAGAAAGTGGGATGATCATAAAACCATACCAATGAATGAGGAATGCAGTGCTATGATTAGAAATAAGCTTCCTCCAAAGCTTAAAGACTCAGGGAGTAGCACTATACCTTGTATTATTGCTAAATTTTCCATTAATAGAGCCCTTTATGATCTTGCAACTAGTGTAACCATAATGCCTTTATCTTTGTGCAGGAAATTGAACATTACTGAACCCAAACCTACTAATATGTCCTTATAACTAGCTGATAGATATATAGTCTATCCTGAAGGAATTTTGGAAGATGTGCCAATTAAAGTTAGAGAATTCTATGTGCCTTGTGATATAGTGATCTTAGAGATGGAGGAAGATTCCTCAATCTGCATAATCTTAGGACGACCTTTCCTAGCTTTAGCTGGAGTAATAATTGATGTTAAGAGAGGAAAAATTGCACTTAAAGTTGGGGAAGAGAAGGTTGAGTTCGATGTATTCAAAATGGCACAATAACCCCATCAATGACTTCTTATTTTCAGGTGGATGTAGTCGAGATTTGTGTTAAAGATGGTCTTCCATAAGTTCACAAAGAGCCACTTAAAACCCGCCTCATTCATAATACCAAGGAAGTGACAGTAACCAAGAAAGGAAAGAAGAAAAAGGGGCCTTTAGAGAAAGATACTAAAGAGTGGTGAATTAAAAGTGCTGTGAAAGATATGAGTTTTCAAAAAGTTTCATATTCTTTTCGAGTGCCAAATAAACTATCTCAAGTGGGGGAGGATTATTCTTTAATCAATCCTCCCCAATAATCAAATGGGAATTTAGTCGAGCTAATGACTTTAAACAAGCGCTTGATGGGAGGCAACCCATTTTATTTTATTTTATTTTAGCAATCTTTCTCTTTATTTTTATTCTTTTTTCCTTTATTTCTCTTATTTATACCTTTTATTTTTTCAGGATGATCATACAGAAGGGAGTGAGCTAAAGGAGATTGGGCATTGTATTCAACTAGAAAATCTATAGGGGTGACACTAGGAATAGCCATGTCTAGTTCCCTTATCAGTTCATCATGTTCTTCTTTTTGTTCTTTACTTTATTTTATTTCTTTGAGTCACTGAGGACACTAACTTGTTTAAGTTTAAGGGAGGGTCTATACATTATATTTGCATTTCATCATGTCTGCATGCTGCATTTAGCACACCCGCACATACTAAATTTTTACATTTTATCATTGTGATAAGCAGAGTTCAATGAATGTGATTTCAATGTACATGTTTCATAATCTTCTACTAATGCTTGATTTTTAAATTTTAAGTTAGGTTGATAATTTATGGTTAAGGACTTCTGAAACTTTAATAAACTTAATGCCTACTTGCTTTTGAATAACTGAATCTATGAGTTAATAGTTTAGAAAAATGATTGTAAGTGATACTTAATTGTGACTCTTGATCAACCTTTGACACTAGCACATGCATGATAGCAAGTAAAAAAAACTCACTTCTAGAGCAATGCTTAAAAATCTTAATCTATTATGCTCTGAATCAACTCCAGTGCTCTACTTGAGTATGAGTATCCAAAGGACTCACTTGATAGTGTCCACGCTTAGTAATATGGGAACGGCGGGGGATTATTGAAAGTGAGAAGAAGTTATTAGAGAGAATAAAGCGAGATGGAGCGTAAAACGCACTCGCTAGAAAAATAAAATAAAAATACTACTATCTTTTATGTGATGAAATTAAGAGGTTGTTTCAAGAAGTAGTATCACTTGCTTTTGTTTTTCTTGATTATCAACTTATTAGTTTTTTAAAATTCAACGGTTAACTTTGCTCTTCACTTGGTAAAACTTACGTCTTTAACCTTGAGTTATCAATTTAATTTTGATTTATAAGTTTTGTATTAACCTAAAATTATGGTAGATGGACATTTTGAAGTTTGTCAATGTGCTAAGTTTGATGCATTAATAGGTGTTCTTATGAATTTTGCTTGAGGACAAGCAAAGGTTTAGTGTGGGGGAATTTGTTATGTGTCATTTATACATATAATTTTAGAAGCACTCTTATTAGTTTTATATTATATTTTATAAGTTTATTTAATTGTTACTGATTTTACTTGCATTTAGCATAATGTTATTGAATTGCATTCTAAAGAATACATTTGTATGTTTGCATGTTTATTTAATAATTATATGCATTATAGTGTCTAATTAAGCTGAACTTTTGCAATTTTGTGGGCTAAAGTATTGCATGCATTGTCTTTAAACGTGTTGGATAAGGGACTTTTACACAATCGTGCACACAAGCTAGCACACGCCTGTGTGCTTATAAAGAATTTTACACGCTTCACCACAAGCCTGTGTAAGAAGATGTGCACTGACATGAATAAAAACAAGCTCAATGAAGAAGTTATGCACACCCCACTGCATGGCCATGTACTAGGCCCTGCACAAATGGAATAGTACATACCCGAGCACATGGCCATGTGTTAGGCCATGCACACAAGATCGCCCTGCACACCCATGTACACACCCTTCTGCACACTCTTCTACATGGCTATATGCTAGGGTGTGTCATGAAAAAAATATCTTCCTTTTTCATGCAAGATTACAGAATTAGAAGATTTCATATTTGGAAGGTTACAGAATGAGAATGTTATAGAATTAGAAGTTATGGGGTAAGAGATGGATATAAAAGGAAGAGATGCTAAGTTTGATTCGTTCGTTAATTCATTCACCGATCCATCAATTAAAGATATTTTTGAGCAAAGGAGAAGCAGAGATTCAACCAAACCACATTCAATAAGAATTATTCTCACACTTAGTTTATCTTTGATTTTGAATGTCTCTATCATGTGTAACTAAATTATTCAGGGTTTGGATTTATGTAGCTAGACTACTACTTGTTTGGATTTTTATTTCTGTTCAATGAATTAGTATGCATTCAATTTTATGAGATGTGCTTATTGTCTTGTATTCAATTAAGGGCCCGATTGTTTACATGTTTATGGATAGATTAGAGACAATAAAAGTTGCATGATTTATCAGCTCGTAGACTTATAAAACTTAGAAACCTCAATCACGAAAGTAGACGAATCCTTTGAGGAGTAATAAATCACTAATGAACTTAATGAGCCTTAGTTAGTTGACATGAGCATGAAAATAGGCTGTAATTAGCTTTGGTATGCTTAAATGACCTTGAAAGAGACTTTAGGTGATTTGAGTGGTTTACCCTTGCCTGTATTAATACACTGATTTGTGAAATAATCCTATAATTTAAGTAGTAGCTAGTGAAGCAAATCCAGACTCTAGTTCTCTAATTATTGAATTTTAAAGGATACTTTATATTTAGATTTATTTATGTTAGCTTATATATTTTTCTATTTCAATTAATATGTTTTGTTGGCTTGTGGAAATAAAATTAAGGCTAGTACTTAGTATCAATCTACTCGTGGGAATGATACTCGATACTCAAACTTTACTACTTGTTGCGAACCATGCACTTGCAAATATCCCTAATGTCTAACCCTATTCCATTTCAATCTATCCCCAAATTCTCAAAAACCCACTCTCCCCAACTTCGTTTCTCCTAAAATAGAGCACAAAACCCTCTCAAGCCATGTCATAAACTAAGAAGAAGATGAAGATTATGATGACTGACGTCCCATAAAAGGAGGGAGAAATCAACTTTGCCAAGAAGTATGGAGCCCCTTTTCCAATCCTCACCCCGGAAGAAAAAGATAAGTATACCTCTCTTTCTAAAAGAAATTTATGATTCCAAAGTGTTTTGATATGGAAACTTTAGAGGGTGTTAAACATAAGGATAGGGTGTGTCAGAACTCTATGATAGATTAGGGTGGAGGAAATTTGAGGGATTGACTCATGCTGTGTATAGAGATTTGACACTAGAGTTTTACACAACTCTGAAACTCTCGGACCAAGCTCATAAGAAGTTTGAGAGTCAGCTTAATGGGAAACCCATTATTATTGATTATGATACCATGTTTAAGGTGTTTGGGTTTCCAAAAGGAGGGATTTGTGAACCACCCACTAAATACAAATTGAGATATTTTGGAAGGAAATCACTTTGCAATAGGAGGTTTTGGGATGTTTGTGGTTCTCCTAATGGTTTGATTTGGGGTTATAGCTACATTGTTATGCACAAACTCAGGTGCCATTCTATTTTTGGGAAGACAGAAAGTAATAAAGTCTCCAAACAAGAGTTGTTGATATTGTGGAGTATACATTTGTCTAAAAAGATTTCAACCACGTACTTCATTTTGCAGGTGCTATGGCATGTGGCCAGAGCTTCTAAGCCATCAATTTCAATGCGCCATATCATGACGGCTTTGGCATTACACTTTCAAGTTTTTAATCCCCTCACTACTCAAATGCTTTCAATTTTGTAGGATAGACTGAGTTGGCTTTTGCTCAGAAGAGCTGAAATATTTTAATCCACAACGGAATTAAGGGAGCCTACTACGAGAAAATGTTTCCACCTGAGGCAATCAATATCAAAAAGGAAGAATATACCCTAAGCTGATAAGAGTGAGAAAGTGGATATGAATTATAAGGGTGAAATTCTACATCCTTCTTGTTAGTTGTCTAAACTTTTTTTTTATTATCAATTATTATTTGTTTATTTAAGTTATAGATTTTTCCTTTTTTTTAATTCATGATCTCTTTCATTTTATTGTTCATATTTTTATTCATAATTATTCTTTCATATGTTTATGGTATTTTGTTTTATTTAAGCATTTGCTATTTTATTTTATTTTAGTTTGCTTTGTGTTGATTTTAATTTTTTTTTTTTTGCTTTTTTGTTAATTAACTAATATGGGTTAATGATAATGAATTAAATTTAATATTTACTTAAATTTCAATTAGAATAGTAAAATTAGACTATTTAGTATTTTTGAATGATTTCAATCGATTCTAAATTTGATTTTGTTTGATCTTATTTTATTTTATTTTTTATTTCAAGCAATTTTAATAAATTTCGTAATTGATAATAAAATTGGTATAATTAAGTATCATATATTTAATTAGATTTAGACTAATTTAGGAAGAAACTTCATTTTCAAAATTGGAAGATTTTGTCAAATAAAATGCTTTCCCAAACTAATAAATAAGCAACAAAGTATGGAGTTGAGAACCACTCCTCATGATTAGACAATAAACGAGCAACTCTTGCACAAAGATGGTCTGCTTCATTTGCAGATTTACAAACAAAAAAAATAGACATTTGATTAAAATGTTTAAATAGAGAGCAACAATCCTGAATGAGCAAACAAAAAAGAAGTTAAATTATCATGATTTTGTAGGCATTTCACAAATATAAGTTAAATTAGTTTAGTAGAAGTTTTAGAATTGGTAGTATATTTGGCTTAATTTGAGAATTTTATATTTCTTTTCCTGTACATTATTGGTTTACATTCTACATAGCATTTAGAATAGAAAAGTATATAGAAATAGATACTTTTATGTTTTCTTTCTTTTTTGTTAGGGAAAAGAAGTTTGGAGATGATTTGATGAAGAAAAGGAAGAAATGAGTGGAGTTACAACAAAACAAGCCACTGTCACGATCGCGGATTTGCCCAACTCCAGCGTATGAGCAACTAAGGATTCCAAGTGGGACATGGTAACTTTGTCGAATGGGACATCCATTCCGTTTATGGGACAGGGATAAATGTTTGGTCTCGACAGGATGCGAGATGCTTTTGTGTTTGGAGTTGCCACCTGGCTTTTAGAAAACCAGGGAAAGATGAAAGGGACGGCATCGAGTCAGTTAACGAGTATTGTCCCCACCAGAGATTCTGAGCCCGGGAGATCTTATCTACTTTTTGACTATTTCTCATTTTAATACTCAATATGTGGCTATCACAGCACCCTAGTTTTGGTAGTGACAGTTGATATAGATGCATTCACATAAGTACATTGATAATAATGGAAAGTACGAGAAATTTAGCGTAATAATTTACAAGGCTTTCCTAGTAAATACATACGAAAGAGAAAAAGTGCAAAAATTTTAATCTAGTCCTACTATAGAATACAAAAAGTGCAAAAATTTTAATCTAGTCCTACTATAGAATACACTTGCAAAACAGAGGTTAACACAACTATGTGTGATTTTATCTATTCATCCACTCGGACAGCATATAGGCACAATAAAGATGATTGATGCATCATGAATAATTAAACAGATGCACGTAGTTTATGCTTTAGCAGGAATTATTATAAAGCATTTCTAAATGATAAGATAAATAGTAAATAATGATGATTGCATCATTGGACCATAATATAAAAGCTCTAGCTTAGATAAGGAGCTTTCATGTTTATTGAATGCATATTAATGCAAAATGATGATTTAATATAAGCAAAGCAAGGCAGAGATTATACAATCAGCATGCAAATTGCCAGTCTCATCGCACAATCACAACAATTTCTCAACTGCTGGCGGCGATAAAGTAAAATGCAAGACAGTAAATAAATGTACAAAAATTATTATTTGGTCCTCGGATTTGACTGAGCTTCTTTTTTGTTTTTGAAGCTTTAGCTTCGAGAGATTTTCAAGCTTTCCTCGTCGAGAGGTTAAAAATGGCGTGTGTAATGTAAATTTCGTATACCTTTAAAGCATGCTTTGACAAAGATGAGGATGGGTTTGGTTTAAAAGTGGCATAAAAATCCTACAAAAAATGTAGAGAGTGGGCTAAAAGTGAGTGAATTGGGGCTCTTAAGCCTTCAATTCAATAGTGTTTTAATGTGTGTGTGCTTTTTGGCTCTCACCGGTGTTTCTTAAGCTCTAGCTTTTGCTTCCTAGGCTCTTGCCTTCTCCTTCTTGGCTCTATCCTTGCACAAATGGGAGGTAGAGACCTCTATTTATAGGGAAATGTGCCCTAAATGTGTGAAAAATAGTGCAAATGCGCGTGATCACGCGCTTGGGACATGTGATCATGCCCTTGGAACGTCTGATCACACCCTGGGATGCGTGATCATGGCCATGGGGTGTATTATCATTGCCCTATGGAGTGTGATCACGACCCTGGGCGCGTGATCACACATTCTAGTGCATGATCACGTGCTCAGCCATGTGATCACACGTCATGTGGCCTTCCTGGGCTCTAATCATGCTATTTTGGGAGTGTTTTTTGGGGTTTTTGGACCTTCTGGGCGTGTTTCTGAGGTTCGTTTCATGAAAATCAGCTTCTATTTTCATGCGTGAGCAAAATGTGTTCAGGTGTCATCACGCACTATAAATCTGCTCACGCGCTACTTCTCGAGGATATACATACTATTCCGGGGTCACTTCCGAAAGTTTTAAGGGCTTACGGATGTGTTTTTTATGTTTGTTTTATCAAAATCAGCTTTCAATTTTTCACGAAGTTGAACTCTGGTCTTATGAGATGAACACCGGTCTGACGAGTTACATATTTTGAGCGATGGTTATTCGAAATGAGCTACATATCATTCCAATAATTCATAATTCGTAAAATTGGTGTATGACTTAATAATTTGGTAGCTGGTTTTATTCGATTCGGGCTTTTCAGATTCTCAGCATGCTTCAGAGGCGGTATGAATGAATAGACACTTGTCATATTCAGAGAGATGTTTTCATCACTGGACCTTTTTGGGGACTGTCAAAATTCAATGTATGACAGTTGCCCCCTACTTTACGTGTTTTGCATAGTACTCTAAAAGAGATGCAAAAATAGTTTTGGGAAGAGGTACTTACTCGATGGTGTGCTATTTAGTCTTTTGACTTCAAGTCTGTCGCTTATTTGTATGCCTTGCAATTCTCTTGGATGAGGCAAGATGATGCTTTTATTACCTCCTTAGGTATTAATGCAAATGCTACTAAGCAGATATGATGCTACTAAGCAGATATGATGCTTCTAAACTGATGAGATGCTACTAATCAGATGGAAAATGCTTTTAAGCAAATGAAATGGTTCTAAGCAGATGGAATGCTCCTAAGCATTGAAATGCTTCTAAGTAGATGAAATGCTTCTAAGCTAATGAAATGCTACTAAGCTGATGCTTTTAAGCAATAAAATGCTTCTAAGTCGATGCTTCTAACTAATGAAATGCTTCTGAGCAAAAAATGCTTATACACAATGAGATGCTACTAAACGGATATGATGCTTCTAAGCAGAGAAATGCTTCTGAGCAAATGAAATGCTACTAAACTGATGAGATGCTTCTAAGTAGATGAGATGCTTCTAAGCAAATGAGAAGCTTCTAAGTATATGAGTTGCTTCTAAGCAGTGAGATGCTACAAAGCGGATGAGAAAATGCTTATAAGCATTGAAAATGCTTCTCATTGAAAAAAATGCTACTGAGCAGTGATGATGCAGTGATGATATCATCATTTATCGTGTTTCGAGTGTGATTTTATAATGTGTCGATTGTGATAACTGTAGATGTGACATGCTTGTGTTATCTGTGCTTTATTTTTCCTTAATGATATGACTTTCTGAGACAGTGATGTCAAATGCAGTGTCCTAAAATATGCAATGCTCGTGTTTATGCTATTCGTGTGTGCTTTTTGTGCGTTCTGTTGATAAAATGCAAGTTCAGGACCTTAGGAATACGTGTGTAGGGGTCTTGGTATATGCGTGTGTGAGTCTCGGAGTGTGTAAAGCTCGAAAGGGCGCATGGTCACGTGCTCCAAGGCGTGTCCCATGCCTATAAAACGAACTCGTTTTCGAGTTCAATGTATTTTTACCTATTTTTTTTACCTTTTTGAGCTATTTTTTGACCTTTTTCAAGCTCTCTTTTGAGTTTTTTGGACTTTTTTTCTGTTGTTACTCTGTTGCTTCATTGAGTGTAAAAATTATAGACTTCCCTCCTATTCCTGAGGATCTCGGTTACTTTGGCAATGTGAATACCGCTTCTTTTTCTTTTGATGAGTTTATTTTAGAGGATGAGGTGGTTCTTGGACATGCTGCTGTATGGACCTCTACTGCTTGAGCTATAGAGGCTACTAGGAGCAGTGGCAGAGCCTCTTTTCATTCACCTCGACTTTCCCGGGGAGATCCAATTCCCGTTGCCTATAGCCTGGAGACTCATGCGTGGACTATTCATAGTCGACTAGTTAGTTTTTTTACTGTAGTTAACTTTACTTATTGTAGCACTTGCTGTAGGTGTTACTCTTAGTTTTAGCTTTTGCTGTTTGATTTCAGTGTTCGTTGTCTGTATAGCTCTAGCTGACATGTATTTTAGCTCTTACTGTAGCCTAGCTCTAGCTATTTGATCATAGCATTTGTCGTAATTTAGCTCTAGCTATAGTGTAGCTCTAGCTATGATGACTGTAGCTCTGGCTGTTGTGTAGCTCTTGTTGTGGTGTAGCTCTGGCTGTTGTGTAGCTCTTACTATGGTGTAGCTCTGGCTATTGTGTAGCTCTTGCTGTGGTGTAGCTCTGGTTGTAATGACTGTAGCTCTTGTTGTGATTTTAGCTCTTGCTGTGAGGTTAGTTCTGGCTGTGATGACTGTAGCTCTAACTGTGATCTGAGCTCTTGTTGTAACTTTTGCTGTGAGTTTAGCTCTGGCCATAATGACTGTAGCTTTAATGATAATTTTAGCTCTTGTTGTAGCTTTTACTGTGAGTTTAGCTCTGGCTATAATGAATGTAGCTCTAGTTGTGGTTTAGCTCTTGCTGTAATAATTATAGGTCTAGCTGTGATTTTAGCTCTTGCTGTGATGTAGCACTAGCTGTAATGACTATAGCTCTGGCTGTAATGGTTGTAGCTCTTACTGTAATGACTGTAGCTCTAGTTAAAATGACCGTAGCTCTAACTGTAATGACTATAGCACTTGCTACAATTTAGCTCTAGCTGTAATGTAGCTCTTACTATATGATTGTAGCACTTGTTGTAGTTTAGCTCTTGCTGTGGTATAGCTCTAGCTATTTTGATTGTGGCACTTACTGTAACATAGCTCTAGCTGTAGTTTTCCTGCAAAGATGCAAAAAGAGATGTTTAAGTATCTAATGAAATGTTGTAACTGTTTTACCTGTTGGTCGCAGTCTTTTGGGCCTGTCATTTAGCTGCCTGGTAGCTTCAATAAGATCAGCTCGTATTATCAGGGTCTTCCTCCTTGTGTGAAGCAGATGGTTGCTGGGAAGGGCTTCGATGGTATTATTTTTGCTCTTACTTATGGCTCTTATGCATCGAGTCAGGCTGTGATGTGCACTCTTATTGAGCGATGGATGGATACTACCCACACGTTCCATTTATCTTTTGGGGAGATGACTATCACTCCGCTTGACTTTACAGCCATTACGAGGCTAAGTTTTTCCGGGGAGCCTATCCCTTTTAGTAATAAGACGTGTAGTTATGTCATCATGAGGAACAGATAGCTAAGGGATCTATTTGGTGTTACTGCTTAAGTGAAGTCTGGCTGCTCCACTTTGATCTGATATACGCAGCTTGTAGAGAAGGTGAAGTTGGAGCACGATGCTAGTCGTGTTAATTCTGAATAGTTGGTTAGGTGTTTCTTGTTCTACCTTTTGAGTGTCGTTATCTTCCCGAATGTTCCGGCACTGGTTTCCTACAGTTTTTACCTGTCTTGAGGAACTTGAGGGATTTATCAAAGTACAATTGGGGCACAACTGCTTTTGTCCACATGTATTCAGGTTGATGCGGCTTGTAGAGGATGCTCGCACATTTGTAGCTGCTTATTCATGGTGGATGTGAGTGTGGTCTCTTACTTTTGGATTGTTCTGTCTTTGATTATTCTTACCCCTTTCTTTTTGATAGGTTTGGGCTTCCGAGTTTGGGTTGTTTCCTCATCCCACTATTAAGCATTTTTCTGAGAGTTGTTTTCCCCATCTTTCGCAATGGATTAGGAGGACTTCTGGTTTGATTGAGAGTCCGGCAGAGGCGAGGGGTCTTTTGAGTAGATTGGCCCACGGTCAGGTATTGCTTTGCCTATTCTCTGGCAATTCTTTTCTCTTATGAGTTTCTTGAGTAGATTCGTCCATGTTGGTGGATGGAGCGACAGGACTGGTCAATCGAGATGCGAGTGGCTTGGCGCTTGACACAAAGGAGGGTCTTATTGCACAGTCTTATTGATAAGGTGTGGTATCTGGATGAGCGGGTCTATTGCTGGTAGGATGGACCGTTTATGAGGAGAGTTCCTGTTGCTCCCCTTGGGGATATATTTTGGGGTCGAGAGTTCATTGGAGAGGAGCTTGACAGAGCTGAGAGAGGATATCCCTTTGAGGATTTCCTAGAGGGAGCTCATTTCTCTTATATGATGTCTCTGGTACCATAGTTGATTGATGTTATGGCTAGTGAGTTTGTTCCTCCTCCACCTCCTCAGGCAGATCCTTCATAGCCTTCGGGCTCTAGAGCTGGGACTTCGCGATCATCCCAGGCTCATTTCGCTTCCAGAGTAGTATCCTCTGACTTGGTACACTTCTGAGATGTGTTTTTCTTATTTTCATGTAAACATGTAGCAAACTTTATTAGTATTAAATGGTAAATGACATGCGTTATGAGAGTATTATCTGTATAATTCTAGACGTCGTCAAATGAAATTAGATTCCTCTCATTTTGATGAGGAGAGTGGTCCTGGGACAGATAGGATAGCACATGCTAGTGGTGTGGGACCTAGCAGTGCCGTTCTTGGTGATTTTATGAGTGTGACACCTTCGATGTTGGATAGGCTGACAGTTATAAAAGCGGGAGCTCATTTCCCTTTGCCTAGAGCGGGTACACCATTGTCGGGTGTAGTGCCTGCAGATGCCACTCATGTTAGTTTCTTGATTCTGTGAGGTTTCTCCCTTTTCTTTGCTTTGTTTGTTATCCGATTCCTTTTTCTTTGTAGATGCCTGTTTCTACTGCTCAGTCTTGGTATACTGCTACGATCAGTGCGCATGAGTATTTTATGGAGTTTACTGGCACACAGAGCGTACTACTTTCTTTTTTATTGATTTGTACCTATTTTATGCAAATGCATGTGTTTTTATGAAAGCATACGGTGTGATTTATGATGTTTTTCTAGTGTAAAGTGATTATATTCATGCTAGTCATGAGTAGGAGAGGGAGCGAGCATCTTGTCATGAGCAAATTAATCAACTGCATGTGCAGTTGGTGGCCTTTTGGATGAATGCAAAGGATGCAGGGCCTAGCTCTAATGACAGGGACGCTTGAGTGGATTCAGCTCTTACTTTTGATGGCACCATGGTTGATGTAGTTTTTAGGAGGCTAGGTATAGGCTTTTAGTTGTGGTTTTCCAGTGTTGTGTTATTTTCCCAAGATTATGGACTCGGGGTGTTGTATTTAGGCATCTATCCCATATGTTGTATCATGTACTAATGGGTGTTGTTGTTGTATTCTAGGTTTGCTGACGTGTGTGTTCCTGATTGTGACATTTGTGACTGTGATCATTTTGTCTAATTATTCCTCTTCGTCTACCTCTTTATTTTATTTTTCCCTCTTTTACATAGGGCGTCTCTTTTTAAAGCTCTTCGCGCCTATCTGGGTATTTTTCTTTTTCCCTCTTTTACCTAGGGCATCTCTTTTCATAGCTCTTCGCACCTAGCTAGGTTTTTTTTTTTTGGGGTTCGACGATAGCAGCTGGTAATATGGAGGAGAAATGATGAAACATGTAAGAACTGCAAAGCATGTAATGAAAATGTACAGATTGTACTTAGCATGCTCGATGGATTCAAATGATAATAATGTATTACATTTCCTCAAATCTACTTACATGATTTGACAAGCATTCACATATTTACTAAATATATTTAAGAGAAGCACAATTGCATTTATGTAGATTTCGAATTGACGATACCCCTATCCTTAGTCAACCTCTTCAGGTTTTCTAACTAAGCATTTTCTCTCGGTTCCTTAATTTTAGCCTGAGCTGCCTTTTTTCAGTTTTTAACTCAGCGGGATATTTTTTAGACATAGTATTTCTTCAAGCGGTCTATGTTGGTAGGCTCAAAGAACTCATTTCCTTCAAAATCCATCAGTTTGAGAGCTCCTATTGATAGAACGATTTTGACCAGATATAGGCCTTTCTAATTTGGCCTGAACTTCCCTCTAGGGTCTAAGACGTTCTGTTTGGCTTGCTTTAGCACCTAGTCTCCCGCTTTCACACTCTTATGTCTGACTTTCTTGTTGAAGGCTCTAGCCAGTTGAGCTTAATATAACTGCGTATAATACAGTGCTTTGAGTCTCTGACTATCTAGAGTAGTGAGGCTACCATGCCTTTAATGAGCCCATTACGCTTCAGGTAGTTCGGATTCAATTGCCATTCATAGCGATTTGATTTCCATTTCCACTGGGAGTACTATTTCAGATCTGTATACTAGTGAGAAAGGAGTGGCTTCTGTTGATGTTTTGACTGTTGTTCTATATCCCCATAATGCGTATGGTAGTCTCTCTGCCCAATAATGGTAGGTCTGAGTCATCTTTGACAAGATATTTTTGATGTTTTTGTTTGCAGCTTCGACTGCCCTGTTTGCTTATGGTCAGTAAGGTGAGGATTTATGATGTTTCACCTTATAACTCCTTAGTAATTCCTTCACTTCCCCTTGGAACTAAACATCATTATCTGAAACTATGTGATGGGGAATCCCATATAGGAAGAATAGGTTTTTTCTGATGAACCTTGCCACTTATTTTGCCCTCAGTTTTTTGTATGATTCTGCTTCAACCCATTTTGAAAAGTAGTCGATTGCAACTAGGATAAATCTGTGTCTATTCGAGGCTGTCGGGTGAATTTCTCTGATTATCTCTAACCCCCATATTGAGAAGGGCCACAAAGAAGAGATAGAGTGCAGCTCTGTTGGGGGGAAGATGGTTGATATCCCCATGAATTTGGCTCTTGTGGCACCTTCTTACGAACCTGATGCAGTCTTCCATCATCGTCATCCAAAAGAACCCTTATCTTATTAACTTCTTAGCTATAATGGCGCCATTCATGTGCGGACCACAAACACCCTCGTGTACTTCTTCTATTGCTCTAGCAGCTTTTGTCTCATCCATACATCTAAGTTGTACCCCGTCTAAAGTTCTTTTGTATAATACACCCTAGTGTGATGTGAATTTTGATGCCAGTTGCCGGATGACTGCCTTGTCTTTTTTTACTACCTTCTCAGGGTAAATTCTCTTTGTGAGGTATTATTATTTATCGTAAAACTAAGGTTTGTTGTCCGCTTTTGCTTTAGCTATTCTAAGGCATTTGTGGCTAAGTTGCTCTAATTTAAGAAGGATTAGAGGCTTCATAGGCATTTTGGTTGATCCTTCCCCATACTGATGCTAGGGAAGTGAGTGTGTCTGCCATTTCATTATAGTTTCTAGGGAGATGGATGAATTTGCATTTTTGGAAAGATAAGGCGAGCTACTGCAAGTGGCTTAGGTATGGCCACAAGTGTTATTCTTTTAGTTCCCATTCTTCTATTGTCTGATTGATTACCAACATGGAATCCCCAAATATCTCAACTTTTGTCACTCCCAGAGCTATCAAAGTTTCCATGCCAAGTGCGCATGCCTTATATTCTGCTTCATTATTCATAAATCTGAATGCTAGCTTCTTAGCAATTGGCACTACTTCACCTTCTGGTGTTAGGAGTATGATCCCAACTCCTGCTCCGAATTGGTTGACTGCTCCGTCAAAGTACATTTTCCATCCCTGCACCTTGATGGCTATGATGATGTTATCTAGGAAGTATAGTTGAATTTCTTCTGAATCTTGAATCAGATTGAGGGCTAGAAATTCAGCGACTGCTCTCCCTTTCACCGTCTTCTTAGTCAGATACTACACATCAAATTCTATAAGTAGAATGAGCCACTTGGTAAGTTTTCCCACTAGGGATAAAGCTTCGTAGAGATGCTTCATAGGATCCATTTTGGACATAGCTTGAATTTTGTATGATTGAAAGTAGTGTTTGAACTTTTTTATTGCCTATACCATTGCTAGACATATTTGTTCAACTTGACTGTACTTTTCCTCACAAGGTAGCATTTTCTTGCTTAGGTAGTAGACTGCATGTTCTGCTTTCTCTTCTCCCTCTTAGGCTAGCGTTACACCTATATTCCCTTCAATGGCTACGTACAAGGTTAATAGCAACCCAGACTTGGGTGGTTTCAGAACCGGTGGATTGGCTAGGTAGTTTTTGATCTTGTCGAATACTAACTGACATTGTTCGTTCCATATGACTGGCTGATCTTTTCTGAGTAGCTTGAAGATAAGCTCGCAAACTGCTGATGACTTGGCGATGAACCTGCTTGTGAACTGTAGTTTCCCTAAAAACCCTCTGATTTCTTTCTTTATTTTTGGCATTGTCATTTCTTTGATTGTTTTTGCTTTATCTGGATCCACTTCAATTCCATTTTGGCTAACAATATACCTCAGCATCTTCTCTGAAGTTACCCCGAATACGCATTTCTTGGGATTAAGCTTGAGGCTGCACTTTTCAACCCTTCTAAGGAATTTCTCGAGAGCAGTTAGGTGCCCTTCTCTGGTTTCTGACTTAACCATCATGTCATCTACGTACACCTCAACTTCTTTGTGTATCATGTCATGAAACATGACTGTTGCCATTCTTTGGTAGGTTGCACCTACATTTTTCGGGTCGAAGGGCATTACACTGTAGCAGTAACTACCCCATTCTATAATGAAGGACATCTTAGCTTTATCGATGATGGCCATCAGAATCTGACTGTATCTAGAAAATCCATCCATGAAGGAATACATTGCACAAAAGGCAACATTGTCTATCAACACATCTATATGAGGCAAAGGGAAGCCATCCTTTGGGCATGCTTTGTTTAGATGTCTGTAGTTGACACAAATTCTAACCCTTCCATCTTTCTTTGGCACTGGCATGACATTTGCTAACCACTCTGGATAGTCTACCACCTATAGGAATTTAGCCTTGATATGTTTTTTGATGTCTTCTTTTACCAATTGGCCTTGTAGACGGCGGGGTTTAGCATGTGCCCAAGTTTATTGCAACCGTGACACTATTTAAGCTCAGGGCTCTAGGGAACACACTAAACACTGTCACAAAGACATGGCGTGGAGATGAGGAGTTGCCACCCAGGGTAATAACTGGGACAAATCGAAAGTGGTGGTAACGCGATTCTCTAATACAAGCTAGCACTATAACCAGGAGTTTTGGATATAGAATACCAACTTCTTTTAGTCTTGTGTTCATTTAGAATTATTTTATGAATTACTATCTTACTCCCTAATTACATGTAATTTCATTAAACCCTAATTGAACATCCATCTAACCCTAAGGCAAACAATCCATGAAAAAGCATATAAAAAATGCATTCGAGGCACAACGTCCCTAAATCTAAACTACATTTGATTTTAATTTTAAGTTAACTAAATTTACATTTTTTATTTACAAGTGAAATGGAACTAAAAGTGGGCCTATATTTTAATTATATAAGTGAACATAAATCTATTGTTTTTAATTCTAAAAGTGGGTCTAAGTCTATTAAATTTTAAAAGAAAAAAGAAATGAATTAGTGGGCTTAATTCTAATTAATTTTAATTAAATAAAATGATCCTAAGTCTACAAATTATAAAGAAGGTTTTATTAATGGGCTGAGCTAAGTCTAAGTTAATTTTATTTAACTAAAAATGGGCCTAAAATCTAAATTAACATAAATGGGCCGAAATTGTTTTTAATTAAATCTAAAACTAATTTTAAAGCCTATTAATTAAATGAGTTAAAACCTACACGTGGGCTTGGGGCCCAAAACAAATAAAAATAAAAAAAAGCCCAAATAATAAAAATAAAAATAATAAATAAAAAACAAACATTATGTGATTTTTCTAACCCTAATTTTAATTACATACAATCTAAAATTAATCTAAAGCCGCCATTAATTTTAATTGAATTACCAGGTGAAATCTTAATTTACTAACCAATTCAGAAACACACACACGTATAATTTCACTATTCCCACTATCGGAGCTATTACAATAATCTACTGAATAATAAAATTAACTACAACTAAAAATAAAATAAAATTATGAAATAAATGAATAAAAAACCATAAAACTACGTTCAAATACATAATTTAATCTATGGCATTCCATGGATCTTCATGGATCTTGTTC
>CATIWM010475819.1:0-11735 GCA_949671775.1 Mallotus repandus
AATACAAAAATAAATGCTCAAATGAATGAAAATACAGAAATAAAAAATATTAAAATGATAAAGAGGACATTTTCGCCATAAAAATGGAGATTTTATGATAAAAAGGTCAAATTTATCATAAATTGCATAAATACTACAAAAATTGATAAAATACAATAAAAATAGAAAAAAATGAAGAAAAATAAATAAAAATATTGCAGTAAATATAATAAATTAATATGATGCAAAAATAACAATAAAAATGAAAACTTTACACTAAAATACCCATTTTTAGCATAAAAAGGAAATAACGCAAAAATGATGAGAAAATGCAAAAATATGAATGCAAACATTTCCGGAATCACCCAAACTTGCTTCTCCTTCTACATATCTTATTCTCAATCTACAAATCACAACTTTATCACAATAATAAGTATTTACAATAGAATAAATAAAAATACAAAAAATGATGGAAATAAGATGGAAAAGATTATAAAAATGCATTTTTTAGTTAAAAAATAGATAGGAGATCCTCAGAGGGACTGAGATTTACCTTGGATGCGTGCTTTGTCAAAGATGTGGTTCAGTTTGGTTTAGGCGGTCTAAACTAGGGGAAAACAAATCTGGACCAGCCCCGAAATCCGCTCCAGAATAGAACTGACCCACCTTTGCACGGTTCCAATTTTCATAAACTTGTAAATATTCAAACGGAACCAACCCGACCGAATAACCAAAATTTTGTATTATATATATATAAATATGACTAAAACATGCAACTAAGTAGTGTATAGCAAAGTGGTAAGGCTTTTAAACTTTAAGTATTGGGTTGTGGGTTCAAATCCCTTAACCTGCAATTCTTTTTTTTTTTCTCAATATTTGTGGGCAAAAACACTCAAAAAATCCTTAAAAAAGTCCTTCCTAGGACTCGAACCGAGGCCACCAACCAACCCATAGCGCATCATTTTCGTTAGGCTATGGCGCAACTCTTGCTATCTTTGTTCTGCTTATTGATGTTATCTCTATTTTGGTTATTGGAAAACTGACCGACACCTGATGGAAAACATTTAGTTCAACTTGGTTTTCATGATTTGGAAAATTTGGAAACCCGACTTGCCCGATGCTCTCCCCTAGCCTAAACCTAGTGAGAGAATTAGTTTTTTGTTGAGTGTTTGGGTTGAGTGGATGCTCCAAACGCTTATAGAAGTGAGAGGATAAGAGAAAAATTAATTTGAAATAGTAACTCTCTCACTCTAGGATCGTCTACCTTGAAAAATGTGGCACTCTCGTCTTCCAAAAGAGAAAAACTAAGTTTTTACTAATTAGGTCTAAGGACCCATGAGCTTAGGTCATGGACCCACACTCTTGGGTTAGGAACCCACGTTCGTGAGTTCCTAGACCCATAAAGGGGTTATTTGGTAATTTTGACCCACTGGTTTGGGTTAAAAACCCACCCTCACAGGTTATCAACCTAAGCTCGTGGGTTGACCCGCCCATATGGGCTTTTCCCCTACTAATAGTCTTTTTTAAGCCCAATCTTGACTCTTTTGTTTAGGGTTTTTGGTATATTTTTGTATCTTTGGGTTTTTTATTGGTTTCTTCTCGATCTAAGTACGCTTGAGAGAACTTCTGAGGAAATTCTCTCCTTATCTGACAGATAAGAGTCCTTTATCATCGAATTTTTGGGGAAACTGTCAAAATTTAGGCATCAACAAATGCCCCCTACTTCACATGTGTCGATCAAGCTGGCGCTTGTTGATGCATGGGAAGCAAGTTTTAAAAAATAAGTGCATGAAAAGAAAAACCTTAGATGTTTTGGGTGGCCCCTTACTCTTCACACGTTGATCAAACTGGCGCTTGTCGATACATGATAGCAAAAAGGTGAAAGCTTTTGGGGTAGACCCCTACTCTATACACTTCAATCAAACTAGCGCTTGTGATGAAAAATTTTGGGGTGGCCTCCTACTCCACACACATTAATCAAACTGGAGCTTGTTGATATATGAGAGTGAACACATGAGGTAAAAACTTTTTGGGGTGCTATGTAACCTTTATTGGGCTACAAAGTGGGGGTACCATGACCTTTTCCAAGCCACAAGTAGGGGAGTAGGTAAAACCTTTTATGAAAATTTTTTTATGAGAGTAGCAGTGTGAGTGGTGTTCATAAAATCATGATGTTGTGATGCAATTTGATTTTCAAATTATGATGCATGAGAGTTTGGTTCATGCTTTCAACAGCTTACCTTTATTATTAGGGAGTACATATCAGGAATGTCAAGTCAATCCGGTGGCGACTATCTCACCTTTATATGATTTTTGCCATTTCTCTAAGGTTTGACCAGTAACCCTTTTCCAAGGATGTTTTTGGTTACCGAGTAAAAAGCAAGCATTCCACATGATCAGAAGGAAATTCTTCAAATGAGGTTGTCAAGAATCTTAACATACAAGGCAACCCTCAATATCATGCCATTCCCTTTGCTAGTAAATGCTTGATAACACTTCCTTCCCTTCTCAAGCATTCCTAACCTTCTGTTACTCAGTGCGAATGCTGTCAAGGATTCCCTGAATACTCTTACTCAAGATTAAGCATTGGAGTAGGTTGAGTATGATCTTTATTATTTCTTTCCCCTTTTCTTATGTGGATTTTCTATCCTTTCATGAGGTCGTCAAGCATTAGATTAATTAGAAGTGAGAATCCTGGCTCAGAGTTACTGATCAAAGTTGGAAAACTTTAAAAATTGTATCAAAGTAAGACAGTTGCTGTCGAGGTTGACTGGTCTGTCCCTATCATGTGCCCCCTTTCCAATGCAAGTATACCTTCAAGAGTACTATAAGAATGATGTTTGGAGTGCAAATGTATGTATGAATGTGTGAATGTATGTGTTTATGCGAAAAAGAATGAGAAAAGGGGCATAGTGAACCTCCCTGAATTTTTGGTGCTTTCTGGGGCATTTCTAACTTCTCGGCCTTCGATTGTATCTGAGGTCAATGTATGGGCCTTTATTATGCTATTGGGGCCTTCAATGCATGAAAATACACGTTCTGGGGGTTCAGTGGGCTTCAAAGGGACTCATGGGAGGATCCCACGCATGTGGGTTAAACGATCCACGTGCATGGGTGGTTCCTGACCCACGGAGCCGAGGCTTGTAAAGGCTCACTTTTCACTTTTTCCTTATTTTTTCACTTTTCTTTTCTCTCTCTTCTTTCGTAGATTCTGTAGACTTAGGCTTCCTTCACTTACATACCTATGCAAGGAGGCGATGAAGATATTATAGGGGATATCGAACCTAACCTGGCATTTGATTTGGACGATCTTGGCCCAGAGGTTGTAGAAGGCTAGGCAACAGGTGGCACTGCTCATTAGAAGTCGGTGCCGGCTCATCGCACATGTCACGGGGTGACAAAAGGGTTAGGAGATCCCCTTGTCTAGAACTTGAGGGAGTATATATGGGTGCTTCACCAACAGCGAGTTAGTACTTCGAGCTCATTATTTTTCATTTTTTAGGTATCCCCTGCAAGAAAAATAAGAAAAGAGAAATTACTTTTGTGATTTAAATTAGCTATTATTTGATTTAATTTTTGCATGATACTTCCCTTGCTAGTGTCGATCTCCTTGAGTGTTTAGAGACAATTTGGACTGCTCATACTAGGATTTAGTTTTTGTCAAGCTTCTCTTCTTAGGTTACATGCTAGGACTTGTTTGTCATGTTTTACGTCCTAATTGTATAATTTTGTTTGCTTGTAAATAATAAGTAAATAATAGTTAGTGCTTATCATGACACTTAGGTAGGAAAATTTTAGCTAGAATTTATGTTTTGCTTAGTGACCCACTTGGTTCTACCTAGTAGCTTCATTGGAGCTAAGAAGCTCTACCGGGGGCTGTCTGCAAAGGTTCAAGACTGAGTATGCGGTCTCGGCTTTGATGGCATTTTGGACGGTCTGCTAGAGGGATCAAAGTCGCTGAAGAGTAGGTAGGCGACAATGACAACCTTGATCGAGAGGTGGTCGGATTGTACACACACCTTTCACTTCTAATTTGGGGAGATGACGATTACACCCCTCAACTTCCCTACTATTATGGGGTTCTCCTTTGCTTGTTAGTGGATCCCTTTCGACATTCCCGAGGACCTTGTAGTGTTGTGTCGCGATCTACTAGGTTGCCCTCCCAAGTTTAGAGTTGGTCAAGGTTGCTTGATCTATTACGATCGACTTTGGTAGGCATGTGATGGTGCTGCTAGAGATGGTGTTGTTGACATCGAGAGGCGTTCTCAGTGCTTCATCTTCTATTTGATGAGTACTATAGTGTTCCCTAATGTGAACAACACCAATAGCTCTTGGTTGCTTCCTCTTATTCGGGACCTTAACACTTTATGAGGTTATGATTAGGGTTCTGTCACCTATGGCTATCTTCTTCATGGCTTAAACGATGCATGCAAAGATAGCTCGCGGATCTGTGGCGTACCACTTGTGGTTAATGTAAGTTTCCTCATATGCCTTGATGTTCTTTTCCTTCCCTTTACATTGTTCCTAATACTTTCTCTTTACAGATTTGGGATTTTGAGTTCCACATCTTAAATCCTCCTATTATACCTGAATTGGATGAAGGGTTTCCCCATTTTCCCATCTGGACTGCTCAGCCTTGGAGGGGTTCTGTACGGTCCTTAGAGGTGGCTCATGCGGCTCTTGCAGAGTTAACGTTCGAGTAGGTCAGTGCTTTCTTTCCTCTTTTCTAGCTCTAGAATTTTGTTTTCTATTTTTTACAACTATTTTTGATTGTAGGTATATCTCCGATGGTGGTGGGAGGGCTATCCTATGGATTTCTCGGCGGCTATGTAGGGAGCCAGGGAGATTACTGACAGGCGAGTACTGTTTGCAACACCTGTTGATCATGCTTGGTACCGTGGTGAGCGCATTACAGACTAGTATAAGAGGCCTACCGCTCATAGTGTTCCTCATCCTCCTCCCCTTGATATGTTATAGGGGAGAGAAAAGGTAGATCCCACTTTGGAGGAGGCACTGATCGAGACTGATCATCAACTGTACTTGGAGCCAGAGGGTGTCTCTTATCTCAAGACTCTCATCCCTCGTTTGATAAATGGTGTGGTGAGGGATTTTGTGCCTACTCCGCCTACCTCCTCTTCTTTCGACCATCAGGTATAACTTGTTTCTTCTTCCATTCTAACCACTCTTTTCTATGTATGTCAGCCTCGCTCGAAGAAGACTCATATTAGGAGTGCTACTGAGACCTCAAGTAGTGTTGAAGCTGCTGGTGGTGCCCTGCTAAGACTACTCGGATGATTTATGACGTGGCTGCACTACCACTAGTTCCTGTGGTTCGGGCGCATAACCTGTATGGTGAGGTGACAGTCCAAGTGGTTTTTACATTGACTGAGGTTGTGGCCTTCATTCCCGAGGAAGTTACCCATGTAAGTTCCTATCTAACTCTATTGCTTTGATATTTTAAATTTGCTACTTGTTGACTGTTCTGTTTGCAAGTTTCTCGAGAGGTAGCAATATTATGGTACAAGTGCATGTCAGGCTTGATGAGCCACTACGTCCACTACTCTATCAAGGCTCACATATGTTTTCATATACTTTGCTTTTCCTTTTTCCTGTTTAAATCATGTAATAATATATATGTATGTGTTATGAATGCATGTATGCTAATGTGTGTATGTCATGATAATGCAGCTTGAGCATACGAGGCTGATGCTTGAGTGGGATGAGTCTATCTGCCAGCAGGAGGTACCATGGCAGCAGGAGGGTGTCTACTACCGAAGCGAGATCTAAAGACTGCAGGCTAAGTTAGAGGACCTGCTGAGGAGAGGGATGATGATGATGACGAGGACGGGGATGAGTCTTGATTTCCCCTTCCCATGTTGTTTTTCCTTGACTTGTATTAACATAAAATTTTGGACATTTTCTGAGATGTAGTTAACCGACAAACTTTTATGAAGCTTTCTAATTTTCTTTCTATTGTGCTCTTCTCTATCTGTTTTTTTCATTTGCTTATCATGCCACTATAACAAATGCAATGAAATGGGAATAAATTTATAGTAGAAATTAGTCATAGAAAGATATGAACTCTAAGATGCAAATTTTGCCTTTGTATGAGATAGATATTGATTCAGGTATTTACTTCTCAACATGTACAACTCTTAACATTCTTTTTCATTTATACTTAATGGCATTCATTAGGAGCATGGTTGCACATTGAATATTTCAAATTGACAGTACCCATGTCCTTAATTAGCCCTTTCGAGTTTTCTAATTTAGTATTTTTCCTCTCATTTTACTCTTTGCTTTTTTTATTTATTTTTATTTTTTCACAAATAGTATCACTTGAGACGATTGACATTGACCCATTTGAAAAGCTAATTCCCGTTAACATCTATTAGCTTGGTTACTCCTTTTCAAAGGATAGTTTTGACCAAGTAAGGCCCTTCCCAATTAGGTCAGAACTTCCTTCTCAGATTCGGTAGATTCTATTTAGCTTGCTTTAATACCCAGTCTCCAACCTTGATATCATGCTGCTTTACTCTCTTGTCGAAAGCTCTAGCGATTCTTCTTTGACACAGCTGAGTATGATAAAGTGCTTTCAACCTCTCGATGTCTATCAAGTCCAACTGCGCTAGCCTCTATTCTATCCACTTTGCCTCACGTAAGTCTGCTTGAACTATGACTCTTAAGGATTTTATTTCCATTTCGATTAGTGGCACAGCCTCTATTTCGTATACCAATGCGGAAGGAGTTGCCCCGTGGATGTCCTCATTGTAGTACAGTATCCCTAGAGAGCATATGACAACTTGTTTGCCTAGTCACTATGAGTTTCTATCATCTTTGAGAGGATCTTCATGATGTTCTTATTTGCTGCTTCCACTACTCAATTGACTTGTGGTCTATAAGGTGATGACTTGTAATGTTTCACTTTGTATCTCCCAAGCACTGCCCTTACTTCTCCTTGAAACTATACCCCATTGTTTGAGATAAGATGGTGAGGAATTCTGTATCTACAAAATAGATTCTTCTCTAAGAACTTAGCCACTTGTTTTGACACCAGTTTGCTATAGGATTCGACTTCTACCCACTTTGTGAAGTAGTCAATTGCAACCAAGATGTATTTGTGTCCATCTGAGGCTGTAGGATGAATTTCTCCTATGATGTCAAGCTCCCAAACTGAAAATGGCCTAGGAGAGGACATAATGTGTAACTTTGAGTGAGGCAAATGGCTGACGTCCCCCTGAATCTGACACTTATGGCATCTCTTAGTGAATTTGATGCAATCCTCAACCGCTGTCATCCAAAAGAACCCTTGTCTCATTATCTTCTTGGCTAGCATTGTACCATTCATATGTGGACCACAAACTCCTTCATGAATGTCTGTCATTACCCTCTTAGCCTTGTTCTCATCGAAACAGCACAATTGCATCCCATTTGAAGCTCTTTGGTATAAGACACCTTAATAGAATGTAGACTTTGTTGATAGCTTTCTGATGACTGTCTTTTCTTTCTTACTTGTATCAGTCTGGTATTCACACTTTTCCAATTACTACTAAATATAAAAAAACCAAGGCTTTTAGTCCACTCTGGCTTCCATTACTCTCACGTTCTAATAAAATGGCTAATTTAATTTTAATAACACCAAAGGCTTCATAGGTATGGTTGTTGGTCCATCCCAAATTGATGCTAACGATGCTAAGGCATCTGCCATCTGATTGCAGTTTCTTGGTAAGTAAATAAATCAGTATTTTTGAAATGACTGTCCTAACTGCCATAAATACTCTAGATACGACTTTAAATATGGCTCTTTCAGATCCCATTCATCAGTGACCTCATTGATTACTAGCATTGAGTTGCCCATTATTTCCACTTCTGTAACTTTCAAGGCTATCAGTGCTTCCATTCCCATCACACATGCTTCATATTCTACTTTATTATTCGTAACTCGAAATGCTAGCTTCTTCGCTACGGGAATTACTTTATTTTATGGGGTTAATAGGATTACTCATATTCTTGCTCAAAACTAGTTTACCGCCTCATCAAAGTACATGTGGCATCCTTGAACTTCAATTGATGTGATAAGGTCATCTGAAAACTCAAGTTCTATCTCTTGATCATTTGAAGTAGGGTTCAGTGCTAAAAACTCAGCCACCGCTTTTCCTTTGACTGTCTTCTTAGTCAAATACTCAATATCAAATTCTATCAGCAACACTAGCCACTTGGCTAGTTTCCCAACCAGTGAGGGTGCTTCAAACAAGTGTCTCATTAGATCCAACTTCGAGACTACTTGGATTTTGTAAGACTGAAAGTAGTGCCTCAATTTTCTTATGGCCCAAACCATTGCCGAACATATCTGCTCAACCTGACTATACTTCTTCTTGTAAGGCAACATCTTCTTACTTAGGTAGTAAACTATATGTTCAGCTGATGCTTCTCCTTCTTGAGCTTGCATACCTCCTATTGCTCTCCCTTTAATGGCCAGATACATGATTAAGGGCTTTCCCATTTTTGGAGGGCTCATAATTGGTAGATTCATAAGATAGTCCTTGATTATATCGAAAGTAATATGGCATTGTTCATTCCAAACCATAGGCTAATATTTTCTAAGCAACTTGAATATTAGTTCACACACTTTTGTCAATCTGGCTATGAATCTGCTGATGAACTATAACTTTCCTAAGAATCATCGGATTTCCTTCTCAGTTTTTAGCATCAGCATTTCTCAAATTGCTTTTGTCTTGTCTGGATCAACTTCAATTCCCCTCTGACTAACTATGTGTCCCAGCATCTTCCCTGAAGTTACACCGAATATACACTTCTTAGGATTCAGCCTTAAATTGTACTTGTCTACCCATTGCATGAACTTCTCCAATGCAGTTGGATGTTCTTCCCGAGTTTTTGACTTTACCATCATGTCATCAATATAAAATTCTACCTCCTTGTGTATCATGTCATGAAACATTGTTGTGTTCATTCTTTGATAGGTCACCCCTGCATTCTTTAAACCAAAAGGCATCACCCTGTAGCAGTATGTTCCCTATTAAGTGATGAAGGAAGCCTTAGCCTTGTTGATAATTGTCATGAGGATTTGGTTATACCCTGAAAACCCATCCATAAAGGAGTATATAGCACATGCGGCGACGTTGTCAATCAGAACATCTATGTAGGGTAGAGGAAAGTCATCCTTTGGTCATGCTTTGTTGAGATCCATGTAGTCTACATAAATCCCTACTTTCCCATCCTTTTTAGGTACTAGAACCATGTTAGCCAACCACTCCGGATAGTTTACCACTTCTAATAACTTGGCCTTGATATGCTTCTCTATATCCTCTTTTACTAATTGTGCCCATTCTGGTCTCAGTATTTGCAACTTCTGCTTCACTGGCTTGTGTCCCTCTTTGGTCAGAATGTAATACTGAGCGATGTCCTTATTGATCCTGGGCATGTTGTCATATGTCCATGTGAATACTTTCAATTATTTTGTTAATATTTTTTCTAATTCTCTCCTTTTCTCAAAGGTAACTTCTTTTGAAATATGCAATATATGAGGATTTTAATTTGTACCCATGTTAAATGGTTCAGTGTTAATGGAATGAATGTCAAATATGCTCATGCAAGGTTCAATGAAATGTTCACCATTATCAAAAAAAAAATCACACAAGTAGGCAAAATTAAATTTCATTGCATTATAGTTAGAGTTTAGTACATCAGCAGATTAAAAAAGATTAGCAATACAAATGTCATCAGGAGTAAGTACATCATCAAATAGGCTATCCTCTATACTTGGCTCGATGAGAGTTACGACGTTGACATAGCTGGGAGCCTCAGTTTCTAACCTCATACTCTGTAGAGCCTATTCAATCTCAGCAATGAAGATGATCCCTTCTTCTTCAGTTTGATTATGCCCTTTCTCCATACTGTTGATCACATCAGCAAAGATCTCGAAACCTGATTTCTTGATCCCATTGCATTCCAATACCTCAGGCTGACCTTGGTACTTAGAGAGGCCTTTAGAAATGAAAGTAGTCTTCTTCCCCTTATATACAGTTGGATTATATCTCAGTCCTTGTTTGCTAGTTTGTCCCTTGAAGTCCGGTAGTTTTGAGATCTCGTTCTTCTTTTTTATCCCAATTCCTGGTTCATACCTCATCTTTTTCATCATGGCAATTACCTTTGGACTGACCCAATCTTCATTAATCATTGATACTTAAAAAGCCAGAGGGGTTACGCTCATACTTACAACCATAATGTTAGTCTCAGCTTTGATAGTAGCTACCTTTCCATCAAGTGGGAACTTGATTTTCTAGGGCAAGGTGGATTGTACTCCTCCCAGTAGATGAAACCAGGGCCTTCCTAATAGTACAGCAAATGAAGGCAGTATATCCAACACTGTAAATTCTATAACAGACTCAATCTATCCTGTAGTGATAGTTGCACTGAAGGTTCCCACTACTTATTTCATAGAATCATCATAGCCCCTGATTATTAGGTTCAATGCTTCGAGCTCTTCAACCGGTATTCTAACTTATGGAGTAGCCTGAGTTGGCAAACATTGATGGCCAATCCATCATCAACCATAACACAGGATGTCTTCTTAGCTCTTATGACCACTTGGATGAATAGAGACCTGTTATGAGCTTTCCCTTCCAATGGGAGATCACTATCATAGAAAGAAACAACATTACTAGGCTTTGGGAGTAGTGAAGCTATCATATCCTTAAGAGTGGTGTCTGAAGAGATCTTTGCATCGTCCAAGGCACATGCTAAAGCATCCCGGTGTTTCTGTGATGTCATCAAAAGAGCCCAAATACTGACTTAGGCTTGGGTTTTCCTGAGCTGCTTCAAGACTAAATCTTCTTCTAATTGAGCAGTAGGTTCACTCTCTTTTGTAGCAACTTCTTCGACAACTTGTTTCCTGTTTACTATATCTTTCTTAGTAGGCTGGTACAGTCTCCTGCTCCTGGTCATATAATTGAGTAATAGTTCCTCATCAAAGTCATACCATACATTGATCCCCATTATGCTTGGTGTGGCTGATAAATGGATAGTGATAATTCCGTCTTCTTTGTCAAAATCCTCTCCCCATCTAAAGGGTACAATGTCTTCCTTCTTGAGAATAGCTAAGGGGGGGGGGGGGGGGTGGGGGGGCAATGTATTTCACTTTGAAAATTAAACTTCCTAGATGGTTGTCCTAATAAATCCCATACTTCTTTCTTTACCTTTAGTTCTCTTTCTTCTTCAAATTCAGATGGTCTATTGTCATCAATGACTTTCCTAACTCTTCTCGCTGCTATCTGACTTAGCTGCCTTTGCATTATCTTGTGAGGTGTACAAGTAGGAAGCATGGATATATACTGGTAAGAGGAAAGGTCCATCTCGTCATAACTTGAGGTGTAGATGAAAATCTCAAAATCTGCCTCTAATATTGCTAGTAGTTCCCTTTCTTCATTTTTAAGCTTCTCTTCCTCACTCTCTAGAATGTCTTGGATAGAATTCTCAATAAAGGACTCAAGCAACCTTGAAGAGATGACTATAGATGGCGGGGTTTAGCGTGCGCCCAAGTTTATTGCAACCGCGACACTGTTTGAGCTCAGGGCTCTAGGGAACACACTAACCATTGTCACAAAGACATGGCATGGAGATGAGGAGTCACCACCCAGGGTAATAACTGGGACAAATTGAAAGTGGTGGTAACTCGATTCTCTAATACAAGCTAGCACCACAACCAGGAATTCTGGATATGGAATACCAACTTCTTT
>CATIWM010475951.1:0-11007 GCA_949671775.1 Mallotus repandus
CATAAAACAACAAAAATAGGAAAAAGACAATAAAAACTAATAAAATGCAGAAATAACTAAACAAATAAACAAATACGGCAGAAATAAAAATATTAAAATAATAAAGATGACATTTTTCCCATAATGAACTTTATGATAAAATGGCCAAATTAACTATAAAAAGCATAAATGCAATAAAAATTGTAAAAATACCACAAAAATAATACAAATACTTAAATAAAATAATATTATAAAAATAAAAATATCAAAGTGATAAAGGTAACATTTTTACCATAAAACTATTAAATTTATGATAAAAATGCAAAATTACCACAAATAACATAAATATGATACAAAATAGTAAAATTGCAATAAAAATGAGAACAATACAAAAATATTTATAAAAATAAATAAAAATATTGTAGTAAATATAATAAATTAAAATGATGCAAAAACAATAATAAAAATATTTACTTTACACTAAAATACCCATTTTTGCATAAATGGAGAAAAAGATGCAAAAATAATGGAAAATGTAAAATGAATGCAAACACTCCCAGAATCACCCAAACTTCCTTTATCTTCTACAAATCTTATTCACAAACTTAAAATCACCACAAAAATCACAACTTTACAAATATAATAAATATTTACAATAAAATGAATAAAAAACCAAGAAAATGATAGAAATAAAATGAAAAAGATGATAAAAATGCAATTTTTAATGGAAAATCATTGAAAGGTGTTAATATAGATGTGCCATAGTGCCATTTTTCGTAATATAAATGACATTGTACTTTTATCCTTATGGCAATAAAATATTCATTTAAATAAAGTGTTTGTTTATTTGAGTATTTACCCTTTAGCATTATGTTAAAGGAGTTTATTATCAATAGTTGATAATATGAGTGACAAATTCTTTTAGTACATATGCTATAAAATGTTCATAGTCGTAGGATTAATAAATAGGCTATATTAATCCATAGACTATCACCTTTGTCTATTTTCCTTAATCAGTTTGTGATATCGATAGTGGGAGGTAGTGAGTTTCATGCTACTTAATTTGAGATACCAGAATAGACAAGTGGATACTCATGTGATGGGTGGATCGAATTGTGACGTAAAATAAGTGATTGCATGGAAATTCACTTTTGCCAACAATCACTATCTTGGACATAATGGTGCATATAGTCTTTTGACCTGAGGCGACACGGTCATCCATATATGGTTGGTTAGAGTTTGTTACTGCTCACATACATGTGCTAGCCATGTATAGGTATATCACGTGTGGTAGCTCTAATCGGTTATATGTAAGGATTGATCAGCCAAAATGGAATTCATTATCTGGAGTGAACCGGGATAAGATCCTATGCTATCTAAGTTATTTTCGATGAATAAGTACCTAGCCAGGTCAAACTTCACTTAAGTGAAAAGTGTTTCGGTACTGGAAAGTGTTTCTAGTAGAAGTCATGTTTTATCAAGAATTGAACTAAAGATGAGGTCATATGATTGAGGCATCTAGAGTTTGACTGACCATGACTCTAGCCAATGTTGGGATCTTTTAATGAAGGGACATTGAGTGCACAGTAATTATGTTCTATAGTTCTTGTGCATTTACGGATAGCATTCATTTCCAATTTGGTTGTCATGATATCTATGCTAGGGATCACTCACAACTTATGGAAACTAAATTTGATTAATTAAGATTTTCACATTTAGCTTGGAAAGAGTTTCCAATAATATTAAGAGTTGGTATTATTTATTTCCATTGTTATTTGGACTTGAACCTAGTAAGTCACACACATAAAAGTAGCATTGATAATGATAACTATTAATTTGACTATTAATTAAAGTGTTTAATTAATTAATTAAATTAATTGAATTAGATTTTCACTTGTGTGAGGATCTAGCATATCCTGAAATCTAATTCAAAGGTTAGGACTACTAAAAATTAATTTGGACTTAATTTAATATGTGATATTAAGTTTAAGGACCAAATTAATATTTGCCACATTTACTAGTTTGGATATGGGCAATATATATGCCGTTTAATGGATGATGAATGGGCTTGGATAGTTAAGTGTATTAGCGAGAAGGGCTTTATTTAAGTGTTAAATAACGCCTATAAGACTAATTAGTGGATGTTGTAGAGATGGGCCTATTTAAGAGTTAAATGAGCCCAAGCCTTAGCCCACTTACTAAAGGAGGTTCCTCCTAAGCATGTGACATGGTAGTCAGATAAGCATTGCTTTACATGCAATGTGATTGCATGGTTGACAACATGGAGATGTGTTATAAGCATGCACCTTAAGTTAGTGATCATTCTCTACATGCATGAGGTAGCTTATTTTACACTTAAAGTGAAAAAGTAAGCACATGCATGAGTTTGCTTATCCTACGCACCAACTTGAGTTAGTGGAGAATCTCTACACATGCAAATTAGTCTCTTACATACATACACTAAGTTAGTAGAGTTTCTCTATACACTTGAATTATCAATTACATTTGAGAGACATTAAACACTAAGAAAAATAAGATTTGAGTCTTCTTCTTCTTCTTCTTCTTCTTCTTTCTTCTAAGTGGTGTAAGTATGTGAGTGAGATATACAAGAGTTGTATTTCTTCATAAGTCCATTGTCATCATCCCTTGTACAAGAGTTGTGCAAGTGAAGGCTACATTCATCCAAAGGAGGCAAGAAGTCCTACATTATCCAAGCAAGGAGAGGAGCTCTAGCAAGCTTTCAAGTCACCGTAAAAGGAGGAGCATATGGGTAGAGATTCTTTAAAAGCTTGGAGTCATTCTAGCAACACTTGTGTGTTTCCAGCTAGAGGCTTCAAACTTGGGGAGCCAAGAGCTTGTAGATTTGCATCAACCATTTCCCAAAGCGTATCGAGCGTGCTATCGACATTTGGAGTTTGTAAGAGTTACTAAACTCTACATTTTAGTCTCTTGCCATGCTTTGTGTTTTGGTTTTATGAATATTTAACTTATGTTGTCTATTAAGCATGCAAGTAATTAGTTGTGTAAATTAATATGTTGTTATCTTGGTATTTTTGGAATTTTTGCCTTTTATGCAAGGGTTACACACTAGGAAAATTTTTTGAAATTATCCTAACCGGTTTTGTGCTCCCACCACGCTTCCACTATATTCCGATATGTGTAATCGTTTCCTTCAAGTGATCCTCCTTGGGACTGGGTTATTTCCCTTGTAGCATGCCTTGACAAAGATGTGGTTCGATTTGGATTTATCGTTCTAAATTCTAGTGTGAGAAATGATTCTGGTAGAGTGTTTGGATTGAATGGGGTCCCACTTGCTTTATAAGTGAGAAAATGTGAGAGAAAGTCACCTAAAATAGTAGTTTGTTCTCTCGCAAGACATTTACCTTGGGAAATGTGCCACTCTCCCCTTCCAAAAGAGGAAAAATACCTTTCTATGGGTCAGGTTTGAGGACCCACAAGCTTGGGTCATTGACCCACGCTTTTGGGTCCAGAACCCATGCGCGTGGGTTCTCAAACCCACGTAGGAGTACTATTGTCATTATGTCTCATGAGCTCGGGTTAAAAACCCACACTCTTGAGTCAGCAACCCAAGCTCATGTATTGACCCACCTATATGGGCTTTCCCCTACTACTTGGCCCTTTTTAGCCTAATTTTGGATTTTTGGTATATTTTGGGTTTCTTCTCAATCTAAGCATGCTCAAGAAAACTTTCTAAGAAATTTTCCCCTGTCTAACTGATACGAATCCTTCATCATTGGATTTTTGGGAAACTATCCAAATTTTGGTATCAACAACACCTCTAAAGTAGATGAGATTATTGTAATGGATCCTTGGGTCACATCACATAATCTGAACATCAACCCAAGAGTAAAACCTGTAGTTCAGAATAAGAGGAAATTTACATATGAGAGGCAAAAGGTGATAGTTGAGGAAATAAAGAAGCTATTAGATGTCAGATTCATCAAAGAGGTCACACATTTGAATTAGGCAACTAATATGGTGCTAGTCAAAAAATCAAATGTGAAGTACATAATGTGTGTTGACTACACTAACCTTAACAAAGCATGCCCAAAAGATAGCTATCCATTACCAATAATTGACTAGTTAGTAGACTCAACTGCTTTCCACAACCTGCATATCTTCATTGATGTTGCTCAAGGGTACTACCACATTCCAATGAAAAAGGAAGACTAGGAGAAAACATCATTCATCACTCATGAAGGCCTTTACTATTATAAAGTGATGCCTTTTGGCTTGAAGAATGCCAGACCAGAGGCTGATGAACTATGTCTTCCATTATCATATTAGGAAAAGTGTGGAAGTACATGTAGATGACATTATCATTAGAAGCCAACTAGTAGAACAACATTTCGGGGATCTTGATTAAATCCTCCATATACTGGATTAGTACTGGATCAAGCTAAACCCAGAAAAATATGTCTTTAGAGTAAAAGCTGAAAATTTTTTAGGTTTTATGATTTCACATAGGGGAATTAAAGCAAATCCAGAGAAGATGGAGGCCATACTCAAAATGAAGGCTCCATCATCATTGAATGAACTCTAAAAATTGAATGGTAGAATAACAGCGTTGGGATGGTTCATCTCTTGCTCAGCCAAAAGATGTCTTCCACTTTTTTGAGCCCTAAATAACTCAAAGAAATTTCAGTTGAATAATGAGTGCCAAGCTGCATTTGAAGATATTAAAAACTTATTGTCCTCACACAATTGCTCAGTAAACCAATCCTTAGAGAAGTCTTGAATTTGTATCTCTCAGTTTGCCAAGAGTCAATTACTTCAGTTTTGGTTAAAGAGGAAGAAAGTCAGCAAAATTCGGTATACTACATTAGTAAGATGCTTAGAGGCCTAAAAATTTGGTATTCAAAATTTTCATAAGCTCGCTATAATGATTGTACACACGTCTCAAAAACTCTAGCATTATTTTCAGGTAGACTCAATCATTGTCAAATCCAGCTTTCCTTTAAGAAAGATCTTACAAAGACCTAAGACTTTCAGATGATTATTTCAATGGTCAGTACAGCTCGAAGAACTTAACATCAGTTACGAACCTCAGTAACAAATCAAAACCCAAGCCCTTGCAGATTTCATATAGGAGATGACAATAGAAAATACTGCTACTTCCTCATATCTGGAATGGAAGCTATACATAGATGGTGCTTCAGGAGTATGAGGATCTGGAGCCTAAAATTATCCTTAAAGGACTGAGGAAAATTACAATCAGATATGTAGTACAAATTAAGAATAATGCCACCAAAAATGTAGATAAGTATGAAACACTAATCACTGGGCTAAAATTGGCTATAGAAGTTAGAACCGAGCACTTCAACATCTATTATGATTCACAGTTGGTTGTTAACAAAGTTAAAGGGACATATCAGATCAACGAATTGAGCATAATTAGATATGTTGAAAAGGCTAGACAACTCCTAATAAAGCTCGTGCAAGAAGGGAGACAATGGAAAATCATACAAATTCTTAAAAGTGAAAATTCATATGCAAATTTGTTGGCTAAGTCAGTAGCATAAGGTAACCAAACTGTTAGTGGTATGCATTAGGTAAATCATGTATGACCATGTTTTGAATTTATCATTTTATTGATAAAGAGGCACTTTTATTATCATTTTTGTGTTATGATAATTACTTGAATAGTTAATTCTTCCTAAGGTCATAAAGTATGTGACTTGATAGTAAAACCTTTAGATTAAATATGAGTTCTATTCAAATTATCCCTAGTAATAATAATGAATTAAGAATAGCATGATGTTGACTGATGATTATGTTTCACTAATCATGAATATGAGATATTAAGTCAACTATAGGTACTATTTAGAGAAATGATGTACTGGATTCACCCACCATGGGAATATTAGATAGATAATTATCATAAGTAATTCTCATCACATTGATATTGATTTAGTCCTCTGACCATGATATCACCATGGATTTCTACATAACTATTTTGTATTTTGACACAATCTAACGCTATCTTTAACAGGATAATGAAATAGGTTGTTATTAGATATGAAATGAGTTATATGAGGAATGTGATTGATTTATAAGGAATTTGTCCCTCATTAAATCTAAGTAAGATATCTATAGGCCCCTTGATAAGATAGATTAAGGAAAATGCATAGTCGTTTTAAAGTGAATTGAGAAAGAGTTATCATTCTCAGTCTACTTGGAATCAAGAAATTATATGATTGAATTGTATAAGGATGATAGAAGCTATGCCTTATATTCAATCAAGGTATCGTGTGACAAAGGGGCTACAATATTCACTGTAAAATAGGTTTTGTTGGATTATCAGCCTTTCACATAACTCGGGTAGTCATAATATCTTGCTAGAGGCCACTTATGACTTGTAGGCCTAAATTGGGATTTTAAGCCCACTACCAACATTATATGAACCTCCAAGGTCACACACTTAAAATAGGCCCACAATGAATATGGGTTTACTAAGCCCAATAAAATTCTGTGGAAATAAATAAATATAAATTTTTATGTGTGTGTGAGTGTGTGTATGTGTGTATATATATATATATATATATATATATTGTGAGCGATCTGAGGGTTTGTGAGTTCCGAGTGGGACATGGCAACTTTACCGAATGGGACATCCGTTCTATTTACAAGATAGGAATAATGGTTTAGTCTCCGAGGGATGCGAGATGATTTTATGTTCGAAGTCGCCACCTGGTTTTTGAAAAACCAAGAAAATATGAAATGGACGACATTGGGTCACTCAACGAGTATTGCCCTCAGCAGAGATTCTGAGCCTGGGAGATCTCATATACTTTTTGACTATTTCTCATTTTAATTCTCAATATGTGGCTACCGCAGTGCCCTAGTTTTGGTAATGACAGTTGATATATATGCATTCACATAAGCACATTAATAATAATGAAAAGTATGAGAAATTTAGCATAATTATTTACAAGGCTTTCCTAGTAAATACATATGAAAGAGAAACTGTGCAAAAATGTAAATCTAGTCCCAATCTAGAGTACACCTACAAAAACAGAGGTTAACACAACTATGTGCGATTCCATCTATTCATCCACTTAGACAGCAAATAGGCATAATAAAGATGATTGATGCATTTTGAATGATTAAATAGATGCAAGTAGTTTATGCTCTAGCAGGAATTATTATAAAGCATTTCTAAATGATAAGATAAACAGTAAATAATGATGATTGCATCATTAGACCGTAATATCGAAGCTCTACCTTAGATAAGGAAGCTTTCGTGTTTATTGAATGCATATTGATGCAAAATGACTATTTATTATAAGCAAAACAAAGTAGAGATTATTCAATCAGCATGCAAATTGGCAGTCTCATCACACAATCACAATAATTTCTCAACTGCTAGCGCCGATAAAGTATAATGCAAGACAGTAAATAAATGTGCAAAAATGATTGTTTGGTCCTCATATTCGACTGAGCTTGCTTAGTGTTTTTTGAATCTTTAGCTTCGAGAGATTTTCAAGCTTTCCTCATCGAGAGGTTGAAAATGACGTGTAGAATGCAAATTCGTATACCTTTGAAGTGTGCTTTGACAAAGATGAGGGTGCATTTGGTTTAAAAGTGGTCTAAAAATCCTACAAAAAATGTAGAGAGTTGGTTAAAAGTGTGTGAATTGGAGCTCTTAAGCCTTTAATTTGACAGTGCTTTAGCGTGTGTGTGCTTTTTGGCTCTTGCCAGTGTTTCCTAAGCTCTAGCTTCTAGTCTTCTTCCCCTCGGCTCTAGCCTTTGCAAAAATAGGTGGTAGAGACCGCTATTTATAGGGAAATATGCCAAAAATGTTTGAACACATGCCTAGGACACTTGATCACACCCTTGGAATGCGTGATCACACCTTGGGGCGCATGATCACGAGCTCTTGTACGCATCACGCGACCATCTCAGGCTCTGATTGCACTATTTTGGGGGTGTTTTTTTAGGTTTATGGACCTTTCAGACGCATTTCTGAGGTTTATTCTGTCAAAATCAACTTCCATTTTAACGTGTGAGCAAAATGTGTTTGTGCGTGATCACTCGCTATAAATTCGCTCACGCACTACTTCTTGGGGTTACGCGCACTATTCCTGGGTCACTTCCTGAAATTTGAAAGGCTTACAGACGTGTTTTCAATGTCTGTTTTGTTAAAATCAGGTTTCAATTTTTCACGAAGTTGAACTCCGGTCTTACAAGATGAACAACGGTCTAATGAGTTGCACTTTTTAAGCAATGGTTGCTCGTAATGAGCTACCAATCATTTCGATACTTCATAATTCGTAAAATCAGGGTATGACTTAATGATTTGGTAGCCAATTTTGCTCAGTTCGGGCTTTTTAGATTCTTGGCATGCTTCAGAGGCGGTATGAATGAACAGAAACTTATTATATTAAGAGAGATGTTTTCATCACTAGACCTTTTTTAGGACAGTCAAAATTCAATGTATGATAGTTGCCCCCTACTTTATGTGTGTAGCATAGTACTCTAGTACTGATGTCAATACTCATGAAGCAAATGTAGAGATGCAAAAAAAGTTTTAGGAAGAGGTACTTACCTGATGGTGTATTGTTTAGTCTCTTGACTTCAAGTCTGTCGCTTGTTTGTGTGCCTTGCAATTCTCTGGGGTGAGGCAAGATAATGCTTTTATAACCTCCTTAGGTATCAATGCAAATGCTACTAAGCAGATGTGATGCTTCTAAGTCAATGAGATGCTACTAAGTAGATGAAATGCTTCTACGCAGATGAAATGCTTCTAAGCAGATGAAATGCTTCTAAGCAGGTGGAATGCTCTTAAGCAATAAAATGCTTCTAAGCGGTGAAATGCTTCTAAGCAGATGCGATGCTCTAAGTAAATGAAATATGCTCCTAAGCAGATGAACTGCTTCTAAGCGGTTGAAATATGCCCCTAAGCATATGAGATGCTTCTAAGCGAATGAAATATGCTCCTAAGTAGATAGGATGCTACTAAGCAATGAAATGATGCGATGCTTTTAAGCATATAGGATGCTTATAAGCATACGAAATGCTACTAAGCATATGAAATGCTACTAAGTGAATGAAATGCTTATGAGCTTCTAAGCTAATAAAAATGCTACTGAGTGGTGATGATGTTATCATTTGTCATGTTTCGAGAGTGATTTTATGATGTGTCGATTGTGATAATTGCATATGTGACATGTTTGTGTTATTTATGCTTTATTTTTCTTTAATTATAGGACTTTTTGAGACAGTTATGTCAAATGCAATATCCTAAAACATGCAATGCTCATGTTTGTGCGATTCCTGTGTGTTTTTCGTGTGTTCTTTTAGTAAAATGCAAGTTTGAGGCCCTAGGAATGCGTGTGCAGGGGTCTCGGTATGTGCGTGAGGCTCAGAACGGCAAGTGATCATGCATTTTTGTGCATGATCATGCATTTTTTCTATAAAATGAACTTATTTTCGGGTTCAAGATTATTTTTCGTTATCTTTTGACCTTTTCTTAGCTCTTTTTTGAGTTTTTTGGGTGCTTTTCTTATGTTGTTGCTCTGTTACTTTGCAGAGTGTGGGGATTATAGACTTCCCTCTTATTCATGAAGATCTTGATGACTTTGGCAATGCGAATACCTCATCTTTTTCTTCTGACGAGTTCATTTTAGAGGATGAGGCGGTTCTCGGTATATGTACCTCTATTGCTGGAGCTAAAGAGGCTGCTGGGACCAGTGGTGGAGCCTTATTTTGTTCACCTCCGCTTTCCCGGGGAGATCTAGTTCCTGTTGTCTATAGCCTGAAGACTTATGCGTGGACTATTCATCATCGACCGGTTAGTTTTTTTGCTGTAGTTAGCTTTACTTGTTGTAGCTCTTGTTGTCTGTCTTAGCACATGCTATAAGTGTTGCTCTTAATTTTAGCTCTTGCTGTTTGGATTTTAGCATTCGTTGTCTGTGTAGCTCTAGTTGACCTGTATTTTAGCTCTTACTGCAATCTAGCTCTACCTATAGTTTGCAGCTCTTATTGTGATTTTAGCTATAGCTATTTATGTTGGTCTAGTTTTAGCTCTTGCTGTAATATAGCTCTAGTTATAGTGTAGCTCTTGTTGTAATGTCTGTAGCTCTGGCTGTAGTATAGCTCTTGTTGTGATGTCTTAGCTTTAACTGTAGTTTAGCTCTTGCTATCGTGTAGCTCTAGCTGTTGTGTAGTTCTAGCTATAGTGTAGCTCTAGATGTAATGTAGCTCTGGCTGTAGTGTAGCTCTTACTGTGATGTAGCTCTAGCTGCTGTAAAGCTCTAGCTATAGTGTAGCTCTGGCTGTAATGACTATAGTTCTAGCTATTATTTTAGCTCTGGCTGTAATATTTGTAGCTCTAGTTGTGATTTTAGCTCTGGTTGTAATGTTGTAGCTCTAGCTATGGTTTAGCTCTTACGGTAGTATAGCTCTAGCTATGATGTAGCTTTAGCTGTGGTTTAGGTATTATTGTGATGTCTGAGCTCTAGCTATAGTTTAGCTCTTGTTGTAGCTCTTGCTATGAGGTAACTTTTAGCTGTGATGTAGCTCTAGTTGTGGTTTAGCTCTTGCTGTGATGTATGTAGCTCTAGCTGTAGTTTAGCTCTTGCTATGGTGTAGCTCTAGCTGTGGTGTAGCTCTTGATGTGATGTCTATAGCTATAGTTGTGATTTTAGCTCTGGTTATCTGATTGTAGCATTTGTCATTGTGTAGCTCTTGATGTAGTGTAGCTCTGGATATAATGACTGTAGCTCTAGTTGTGGTTTAGCTCTTGTTGTAATGTAGCTCTTACTATGATTTTCCTACAAAGATGTAAAAAAGAAATGTTTTTGTATCTAATGAAATATTATAATTATTTTACCTATTGGTTGCAGTCCTCTGGGCCTGTCATTCAGCTGCCTGGTAGCTTCAATAAGGTCAGCTCGTATTATCAGGGTCTTCCTCCATGTGTGAAGTAGATGGTTGCTAGGAAGGGCTTTGATGGTATTATTTATGCTCTTACTTATGGCTCTTATGCCTCGAGTCAGGTTGCGA
>CATIWM010476013.1:0-13864 GCA_949671775.1 Mallotus repandus
TTTATTGTGAATTTTTGAAGGTTTATGTAAAAAAATGAATTTTTGGAAAAATTAGTATAAATGAGTAATTTTTATATTTTAGTTGAGATTATTGTTAATTATTATGTTTTAGACCATTTTTGAATAATAAATAGTATTAAAATAATTTTTATGAATTATTTCCTATTTTTAGTTAATTATTAGTAATTTTAGAAAAATAGATGAATAATAAGTTTAATTATTATTTTAAGCTTAATTGAGTTATTTGAAAATTTTATAAGGTATTTAAGTAATTTAAATGAATATTTGCAATATATGTTAATTTAATTATAAGATTTGAATTATATATGTTTATTAACGAAAATTTAAATATAAGCTAGAATTTTACTATTTATTTGAAAATAAAATTTTATAATTTATTGTGAAAATAATTTGAATTGTGATGTTTAAATGAGATTTTATGAGTTATTGAAAAATTATATTATTTTATTGATTATTGTGAATTTGGAACTCGGTTGGAATTATGTGTAGTTTGGAAGTCCGACCCGAGTGTGGTTCCGTGAAGGGTATATTCGAAGTGTGTTTTCTTGCATAGTCGACTCTACTTTTAGTAGAGGGTTGTCCGTTTTACAAGGAAAACTCTGCAGAATTTTTGGTAGATTTCTCGTAAAGCGTGACATCGACCTATGTCGTAATTCTAAGTCTGATTAATATTCTGTCTTAGATCGAGTCAGTTTCGTCATTCCTTCATTTCATGAATTCATTTAATTATTTTACAAGCATATTTTAAATAAATATTATTTATTTTAGAGAACTCTGAGGCACGAGCAGTAGCACCAGGGCAGCAGAGAACGCGTTGCCCGGCAGGCTCCACCTGTGAGTTGATTTTATAAGATGTGTGTTGTGTGTATTTAAATGAAATTTTCTAGTAATTAAAATAAAGCATGTTTACGAGATAAAATATTTGATATGATTATTTAATTATTAAATTGCTTATTTATTTATTTTTTATGAATTATTTATTTATTTAATTTAAATAATTATAATCCAAATTTGATTTGGAGATAATGGTAGAACGTGCTACCGAGTAGGTATCATTAGGACCACATGCGCACGGGTAATATCTAGAATATGATATATATGTATATGATTGAGCTCGGTTGATGCATTGCTCTCGGGCCGGTAAATGATATGAAAAAGTGATGTAACTCAGTTGATGTATTGCTCTCGAGACATCCAATATGGAATAAGTGAAATGACTATGGCAACAGTCACTTGGATTAAGAGAGCCGAAAGGCTATTAGAATAATGGTTTAGGGTTCTACCGGTTTTCCACCAAATTAAGTACTTTAAATGTTTTATACGAGATTTCATATTAAGTTGATTTAAAATTTTTTAAAGAGTCTCGATGTAATAATATCGAGAAAAGTGAATGATTTTAATAATCATAATTATTTTATTCTATTTTATTTTAGAAAGAATTTTAATAACTGGTTTTTAAAACCAGCATGCATTTTATAAAATTCATTCACTCCGTGAGGTCTGATTCGCCTCAATTTATTTTTTCAGAACCTCACAGTTAGTCTATTAGTCTTCCTCCTTTCCGCCGAGTTCATTCTTCACCGACAATATTGTGTATGTTAATTTAGATTGTGTACTGTGTAATTAAATTCTAGACACCGCAGTAGTTAAATTTCAGATTTGTATTATAAGTATTCTGTATTGTATTTAAATATTATGTCTGAACTGAAATATTGTATTTAAAAAATATTATTTTATGACTTTAATATTGTGCATTTGTTTTAAATTGTTGTTTAATGTATTGTTTATTTCCGCAAAAATTTTTTAAGGCTTGCCACATGAGTCAGTTACCTTATATATCCCCAATCCTTAGTGCCGATCACGAACCTTCGGTTCGGGTCGTGATAGCACATTAGTCCTATTTCATGTTTATAACCCAGACATTCAATCAAGTAATAAATTATACAAATACATATCAAATAAATGGGGAAATGATTAGGGATTACAACATTTTACTTCAAATAAACATAAAACAAACTACAAATAAACCAAAAGTAAACCAATAATAAATCAAGAATTAAATTATCAAGAAATCCTCTCATGAACTAATTAAGGGAGTAAATATTCAATGATTAAAAATCACCCTAAAATCCCTGCCATAAGTAAGAGTTAGTTCTTTCTCACAAAAGAACAATTATCACTTACAAAAGAAACCAAATTAAATTTGTACAAAATAGACATAAATATTTATCTGAACATAAATCAACACCTAATTAAACCTAATATCATGATAATTGCATGTAAAATAAACATATGTGACAAGATAAATACCTAGAACATGAAAACTATACAATAAAAGCATGATATATCAAAGCCAAATTGGATGTGGCTCTGTTGAAGAGGCGTCGCCTCTTTGCAAAGAGTCGTCACCTGTTTCTGAAGAGGCGATCGCCTCTTCAAAGAGGTAGTCGTCTTTTGGACAAACAACAGCAAACTTGCAGCTTCTTAAATCTTAAGTAAGTTCAAAATAGATACATATAAACGAAAATTGATGGAAATAAACAAAGATTTACAACTAATAGTCAATAATTCACATAATCATATCATGAATATAACTTCAAATAAACAATAAACACAAAAATAAGTAAAGAAAACCAAGAAATGAACTTTTTTTATGTAAAATCAATAACTCAAAGCTTGAAAATGAAAGTTCTTACTGATTTAAACAAGTTTGAAACTTCTAACTTAGCCCTCAGAGACTAGTTTGTTGATTTGGATGCTTTGAACATAATACTTCCTTCTTCCTTCTTAAGAAAATCAACTCTCAAGCTTAAGATTCTACTTCTTCTTCCTCATTTTCTCTTATTTTTCTATGGTTTTTTCTCTCAAAAACGTCCTCCTCTCTCCTTTTTCTTCAAATTTTCAGAACCCCCTCTTAAAACTAGCTAAAACCTCCTTTTTAAGCTTCCAACTTTTTTCCCTTTTCAATTCCCCAAAACTAAGCCAAGACAAAAGATACTCATCTCTCATCAATTCCCCCTCTTTTCTACCTTATTTCTGCCTCAAAAGTCCATCTTTTACGCAAAAATCTTCAGACTAGTGATATAGTGGATCCCCCCTCCCCCCCATGTGTAATGCTATCAAATTTATATTTAATGCTAAGTAGGTCGGCTACTGAAGAGGCGTCGCCTCTTCAGCCCAGCCTGGGCTTGGTCAATGGGTCAACGAGCCTTTGGGCTTGGATTTAAGGATTTGAGCCTTAGCTAAATGTTTTAGGCTTAAATATGACATTTTAGGCTTTCGAGTCCATTCTAAAGAAGTTTTTGGGTTTCTTTGCATTCAAAATTCTTTCTTTCTCATCATCGAACTTTTATTGCGGGCCGACCAAACCAAGGATGTCTACAAGTGTAGTGTCTCATCCAATGATTATTATTAGCCAAGTATAATTTACTTTATAAAAAATAAAATAATCATAGAATGCACCATTAAAAACCTTTCCTTCCAATAACGAAAAAAAAAAGAACGAGAAAATATCATTAATGGATTGGAATTTGGGCTCCTAAAACTGGATTGGCAATACCCGAGCCTTAGCTGAGTTTCACTAGCCATTAGCGTAACACTGTTGTATTAGTTGGGTAGTGGACTAGTGGGTACCAAATTCCTATAACTGGTGCCTAACATTATTGCCAAGAAAAACCTTTCCATTGAAATGTTCTACAATGACTTTTTTAAGCCCACAATTGTGGCTAGAAACAAATTATTTTCTATGATTAATGCAATTACTATCTTTTTTATTTTTCAAAAAAAGGGTATTCATAACCTTCTCCCTTTCCCCTCCAATCTAACATATTAATGATTAGCGCTATCTATGTTAGAGATATAATGCATATATGAACAACAAAAAAAAAAAAAAATGACACATAATAATTGATTTGTATTTATATAAATTTCAATTCTTGACAACTCTGATTTACAGAAAGGGCATTCTATTGGCGTTCCTCCATTTTTGATACATTTTGAAAATGGAAACGCCAAAAAAGGTCCTGAAACGTTTTGGATACGTTTCTATAATTATTAAAAATTGGATCAAGACCGGCTAAAGAGTGTTTGTGACCCTAGGTGAAAATTATTTTTTATTCTTTTAGCTTTAAAATAATCAATTAACTATTATATTTTAAATATTAACTATTTTCTGCTATTAAAATTAAATAAATTAATAAACAATTTAATATTAGCACCAATATTGGATCCTAATTTAAAAGTACAAAATTTTAAATTTTTTCAATTAAAAAATTGTACGTATATTTAATTTAGAAATTTTTACAAAAATACCCATTTTTAGAACTGATTTTCAGCAAAATATTCACTTTTTATAAGATATTATACGTGTGTCCATTTTCCTAAAAAATTTTCACGCACCCATTTTTTTCTTTCCGTCATTTCTGAAAATCTTCTCCTTTTCCCACCTTCTTTTTCCTCATTCACGATCATCATCATCATATTCTTCTTTAATTTTTGGCATGTTTCTACAAGCTCAGGGAATCAACTATTTGTCATTGTAACTCAGATCTGATTCAAATTTGTTTAATCCTTTTTTGCATTTTCTTCTTCGATTCTTTGCGTCTTTTTTTTATTTGATTCAGGGATTAGACAGTGTAATTCTCAAATGTTTTTGCTTTTGAGTATTGAAAAATAACTCAGATCTCCATTTGGATCATTTGCTAAGATTGCTTAATGTCAGAGGTAAAGCCAAAAACACACACCATTGAAATGAAGCTCATTTGCTTTTTTTATTTAGTTCAGAGAATCTTGACACAGAGATCCTTTTATTGAATGTTAATCTTTAGTGAGGTTTTTGCCTTATGGGAATCGTTTTGTGGCTCGAAATTTCTAGGTTTGGTTTGGTTCCTCTTGTTGATCTTTTATATTTGCCAAGCTTTGCGCTGGTCTGGTACGATGCCAAGAACACCATGAACATTTTGCTCACTAATGTTCTTGACGCTACCACTGGTGGGCCTTTTTATTATATTTTTGGCTTTGCGTTTGCTTTAGGTCACCATCAAATGGTTTCATAGCAGCACATTCTTTTGGATTGAATAATTTTCCTTCACCATCTTTTGATTATGGGTATTTTTTGTCTTACAATGGTAGGTCTCATAAATAATTATCGAAATTAAACCCTAACTTATGTGTAAAACATGTTCAAAAAGGCTGTGTATGATTGTTGCATATGGTGTTTGCTGCGACTATGGGAACAGAGGTTGTGACGGGGAATTTTGTATTCAAAATTATGGAAGCAGGTGATGTGTGCTTAGGTGCAATGACATGCGCTGTAATTTTTGCTTAGTTCTCGAGTGAAATTAATAAGCAAAGCAAAGCAAGAGAGGAGAGCAGAGAAAGGAATGAAAGTAGGAAATATGAAAGGGGCATTTACTATATTTAAAAATAAATAAATAATGAATGGTTTGAATCTGAATGAATCACATTGGGAATCTTCTTATTATTATTATGATTGGTGTGGGTGTGGGGTGGATAATTACATCCAAATGCTAAAGGTAAAAAAAGGGTCGTTACAATAGTAACAGTTGTTAAGGAACAAACAAACGACTTTTTCTATATTCATATTCATATGATTCGTTGCCACTCCCATGCAAAGAACATGGTTATTTGGTTGGTCGTTTTTATAAAATAGGATGGCTGCTTCTTGTCTGGTTACATCGGATTTCCACTCCAAATATTATAATCATAACCGTAACCACAACCATGGCTAATTTCTATTTCAGATATTTTTGTTATGGACATCAATTTTTTATCCCTACCTTTATAATATATATATATATATATATATACACTTTCTGTCCCAGATCTAAATGGGTGTATCACTTTCTGTCCCAGATCTAAATGGGTGTAAAAGATGAAGAGAATGAAGATTTTTCCCAGCCTTCCTTATGTTTCGTTAGACCAACCAGAGCATCTAAATTTTGAGTTTGTTGTAAAACATTTTGGGAACAACCAGGTTTTGTAATTATTTGAGATTGAGATGGGGTTTTTACAGAAATCTCCATCTCAGGTTTTTTGAAAACTTCTTTGCCCGCTCTTTTGGAAGATTGGGCCTCAGTAGTCGTTTGAGCCGGAGCTATTTGGGCCAAAGGCTGAGGAGCCTGTGATATGTTTTTTAGAGCCTGGAAGAGCTCTGGAGATTGGGTCAGTTGTTCAACCCAAGTTTGTATCTGGGCCTGTTTATGGGCCTCAGCATTTTCATCTTCAATTACCATGTCCATCCAGGATTTGATGGGCTGGGATGTAGAAGGTTTGAGAAGTTTTTGGGCCGTATTATGGGCTAGTGTTTGGGCCTTTTGGGCTAGTGTTTGTTTTGGTGTTTGGCTGTTTGGGTTTTCAGGGGCTTTGCCCTTATATATATATATTATAACTTCACAATCAACTTCACCTATATCACTTCTATTCACCTCATGTTGTCAAAATAACCTGATAAAACTCAACCACCTGCAATAGCTTGTAACTAGGATAAATTATAGCACCTTAAGCTACACTTCATACAACCACCCACAAAAGCTAATCACTCTGGATTCGCAATAAAATACTCAGTGAGTGAACAAAGTAATAATGATGTAATATTATTGAAATATCATGACAAATGAAATGAAAAGAAAGTTTACTCTAAAGGAAAAAGAGTACTACATAATAACATAAGCTAAAAAGGCTTTCTTGTCCACATCAACTATGCTTTCATTTCCTAGGAAGTTTCGAAGCAAATTCAATAGAAAAAAAATGATACAAAGAACATGTTAGAGCCACTTTCTTAGCCAATGATACAAAGGTGTATGAAAGTGAGAAGAATACTCTCTTGAAGCATTTAAAAAAATAAGTGAGAGGGAGAGAGCACAAGATCAAGACTTGAAATTCTTTCAGTGATCTTCTAAGGTATCGCCACAAAGAAGAGGTCGGATCATATTTTTCCAAAATTTCCCACACAATTGGACTGCTCAAAATCCATTGAACCACTTCGCTAAATGTTGGAGAATTAATTTGGTGTTTATTTCAGCTAAAGCTATTAGGAGACCAATTAGGTTTGCATTCTTAAAAATTCAGAATATTGACGATTGTCTAGTTATTCTTCACTTTATCAACACAGTTGCAATAGGTGGTTCAAAACTCAAAGGTGAAATCTCATTCTATAGTTGGCCTTTCTAAAATTCTATAAATTGTACGTTGAATTTTGTTAGGGAATGTTCACATTCTTCAGACATTAGGAAACAATCTCAGGCTAGTAATGGGTATCCAAATTATGATCATCACTCTTATGTGGAGGTGTTGAAAGGAAGAAGGCATGATGAGAAGAAAGGGACTGTTAATGTTGCAAGCTCACAAGATGGATTTTCTAAAGAAGTTAGGAGGGATCACCATTCTGCCAAGAATTTGGGTGTTTTTTCAGGAAAGGTGGATACTTCAAATTGGCTGGATCATTCTTATGTGGCCACTTTGAGAAATATGCAGTTAATTTTCTCAATCCAAGGGCTCATTCAGTTTATGTATCAAATATCCATTTAGGCTAAGTGCATGCGAGGTACACGAGTTCCTTCAACTTTTCCAACATTAGTAGATAAGAAGGATTGTTGTTCACCACATTCTTTTTTATATGAGTGGTTTACTGAGATAATGGATAGGTAAAACTTTGTTTCCATCAATGAACATTTTATTTGGATTCATTATCATGGAGTTCCATTACTTCTTTGGTCTAATGATTTTTTTAAATGGATTGTTGCTTCGTTTGGTTAGTTTCTTATTGCAGATATGAATACACACCAGAAATCTCATTTTGACACTACTAGAGTGTGAGATTGGCTTCAATTGCATAGCTTGCATCATAAAGCATGGCATAATGCACTTCATAATCATTTTTGTATTTAGGTTTTATTTATAATTTTGAGGTTATCGTGTTTGGCTTTAAGAGATGGTGGAATAAGGGGTCGTGCTACAAAGAGATTGAACCAAGGAAACTCGGGTGTGTAGTACTCTTCAAGAGTCTACTGATTTTTGTGTGTTGGACTTAATCTTGGAATTTTGCTTTAAAAGGTGAGTAGATCATTAATTAACAATTTCATGGGTACAACTCTATTTTAAATATGTATATAGATATAAATATATGGTTTCCCTAAAATTTGGTTTATTATTAAAAATGTATAATTTCTATGAATGAGTTTTGATCCTATATTGTGAAAGATATTATGAATACTATTTTGCTATTAAATATTAGGAACATGTATTGCACTTTGATTAAGATTGCTAAATAAAAAGTGTGTATATATATATATATATATATATATATATAAAATGAAATACACTCATGTTATGGTTAATATTTGAGATGTAGAAAATATTGCTGATGAATTAATTGTCTTTTAGACAACGCTTGATTACGCTAATGCCTTTGGGGAATGTAATCAGGTGGTTTACCTTTTGAGGGTATCTCTACACACGTTTATGACATGGACAATTAAAGGGAGTAACATATTGGATGGGTTACCACCTAAGTGTGTTTAATGCTCTTAGGGGACTAATATATTGGATGGGTTAGCACTAAAGAGTTTGAAATGTTAATTATGACTTGAGTGTGTACTAAATAATTTTGATTTTAATAAAGAATATTTATATAAAAATGATGTTCCTTGAGAAGTATGTAATTTGCTATTTATAATTTGACTGAGTTTTATGTGGAAATGAAAATGTGTCAATTTATTTGAATTTGGTACAAATGATATATATACATTATTATTTGTAAGAAATACATGTTCCCCGTTTGTTAATTCTTAATCTACTCATTGAGAATTTGTATTCATCCTTCAATATTACAATTTTTTTCAGAACATCTACTCTGAAAGTGAGTTTTAGCTTGGTTGATCATCATTTTTGCACTTTTTCGCATTAGAGCCAAGGTCGAGCCAAAATTTTAGCTTTGGGTGCTGTTTTTAACTTCTAGAATAATTTAGTATGTATAGTTTGTGAATATGGACATAACGATATGTATATATATTTTTTGGTTTTACATAAATAATTCTTGTATACTTAATACTCTAATCCTTTTTAATAGAGTATTGAAAGTTAATCATTTATTATCATGTTTGTTCTTGAGATTTTGAGAATTTTAAAGTGTTTAGTTTCTTCTTGAATGGGGTGTTACAGTTTTGTTATCAGAGCGGGTTTTAGATTCTGTAGACATGTGTTTTATGTGTAGTCTTGACTTGATTTATTAATTTGTTTTATTGAAAGGTAATGCCACCACATGTGGAAGGTGGTAGGGGTGGAGACTGAGGCTTAATGGTTGGCCAAGGTCGAGGTGCGAGACTTGTTAGGCTTCAGGATGTTGGCCAACCAAATAGGAATCCTCCTCCTATAGATGTTTTGGAAGAAGAAGTAGCTGAGCATAATGTTGAGCAAGAGGTGCATGAACCTGAAGAGGAAGGAGATGCTGAATATCCTCCTTATCCTCCACCTCCTCCTTTAGTAGCACATGTGATACAGTTTGACCTTGCATTATAGTTGAAACAGTGACAGCAGCTCTTGCATCCAAATAACATCATTGAAAACCTAGAGAATTAATAGAATCAACAAAGAAGTGTGGAGCTTATGATTTTCATGGTGTGTTGGACTCTAGGTAAGTTGATAAATGGTTGAAGGCCACAGAAAAAGTGAGTAATGTCTATGGCCTGCTTCATAAGGTAGTAGACATGTGGTTTACAAGAGTTAGAAATTTGCATGGTGTAGTTTTGGCATGGGAACTATTTAAAGCAGAGTTTTGTAGAGAATATTTGATAGAGACTTACAAAAACAACAAACAATATGCTTTCATCTATTTGATCCAAGGTAGCTCTACTGTTAGAGAATATGTGGAAAAATTTGAAGAATTATATAATTTTGCCACAAACATTTTTCCTACAGAGGAGCAAAAATGTAGAAGATTTAATAAGAGGTTGAGAGTGGAGATTTGAGATGGCTTATCTTTGTATGAAGGAACACAATTTAGAGGTTGGGTTGAAAAAGCTATTGAGAAAGAAAGATTGCAATAAGAAATAGAGCAAGAAAAGAAGTCCAAGTTTTCATCACGGAGTGACAGAAGGAAGTCTTTCAACAAAGGAGGGAGTTCATCTCAGATGAGATTAAAGACAGCTAGTAGTAGGGGCAAAGGCTACTCAGCTAGGACTAGACCTCAATTTACTCAACCCCAAGCTAGCCAAAGCTCAATTAGACAGCGAAGTAGTGGTTCAGCAGGGTACAAGGAGTTGGTACTACCTATTGTTCATCTTGTGGGAGAGTTCATGAAGGGGAATGCAAGAAACGACCTTTGACTTGTTTCAGGTGTGGTGGTTTGGGTCACATGAGAAGAGATTGCCCATATGAGATACCATTTTAGGGATCTACTCAGACTTCAGCTTATAGGGGTGGTAAAGGTGGTAGGCCTCCTTTTAAAGGAAGGGTAACTAGCAGAGGTGCAGGAGTTAGTGCTACTAGAGCTAGTGGTGCCACCCAAACCAAGTATACCAGTTAGGAAGCATAAAGTAGTAAACCTGCAATTCATCCAGGGTGTATGCCATCACTCAACAAGAGGTTATTTCTTCTCTAGATATGATCACTGGTATGTTATCTATTTCTGAAAGAAAAGCCTATGGTTAATTGATCTTGGCTCTACACATTCATTCATTTCATCTTCATTTTTCATAAATGGTGAGAAAGAGCCTAGTAGGATGAGTGAGAGTTTGGTTGTGGATATACCTATTGGGGAGGCTGTTGTGTGTAATCATGTGTATGAAGGGTGTGAGTTGAAAATTAGGAAGGGGGTACTAAATGTGAATCTAGTGCTAATACATTTGCAAGTGTTTAACATTATTTTGGGCATGGATGCACTATCCTCTTATCAAGCCATAGTGGATTGTTACAGAAAGTTTGTACATGAGGCATAATAATTTACTTTTAAAGAAGAGTGTTGTGCATTGCCTACTTGCCTAATTTTAGCTACTAAAGCTCAGAAGTTTATTAGAAAAGGATGTCAAGGCTATCTTGCATATGTAATTGATACTAAAAAAGAAGAGTTAAAGCCAGATAACATTTTAGTCATGAAAAACTTTATTAATGTGTTTCTGAATAAGTTTCTAAAACTACACCATGATTAGGAAATTGAATTTTCAATTGATTTGCAACTTGGGACAACCCCTATTTTACAAAAACCTTATAGAATGGCCCCAGCTGAACTGAAGGAGTTGAAGGTACAATTGCAAGAATTACTTGACAAAGGCTACATCCACCTAGTGTATCACCATGGGGAGCACCGGTGCTATTTGTAAAGAAGAAGGATGGTACAATGTGGTTGTGTATTAATTACCGACAATTAAATAAGGTAACAATATGCAATAAATACCCATTACCTCATATAAATGATTTGTTTGATCAACTATGAGGTGCAAGGGTATTTTCTAAAATAGACTTAAGGTCAAGGTATCACCAACTGAAGATAAAGGAAGCGGATGTACCTAAAACAGCTTTTAGAATCCGATATGGCCATTATGAATTTTTGGTAATGCAATTTGGGTTAACCAATGCACCGACAACATTCATGGATTTGATGTAGAGGATACTCAAGCACATTTTAGATCAATTTATAATTGTTTTCATAGATGATATCCTGGTTTATTCCAAGAGTGAAAAAGATCATGCTGAACATTTGAGGTAGGTATTGTAAACTCTAAGGGAAAATAAGTTATATGCCAAATTCTCTAAATGTGAGTTTTTGCTTGATCGGGTAGTTTTTCTGGGGCATGTTATTTCAGCTGAAGGGGTTTTTGTTGATCTTACAAAAGTAGAAGCAATTGTAAAGTGGGCAGCTCCTAAAATAGTGCATGAAGTACGAAGTTTTCTTGGCTTGGTAGGATATTATAGACAGTTTATGCATAATTTCTCTATTATTGCCTCACCACTAACTAAGTTGCTTCATAAAAAGGTGCCATTTGTGTGGAGTGATGAATGTCAAAAGAGCTTTGACACATTGAAAACATGTTTGATCTCAGCTCCAGTTTTAACACTTCCAGAGAAAGATTGTTGGTTTGTTGTGTATAATGACACATCTAGAAATGGTTTGGGGTGTGTGCTTATGCAGCAAGGTAAAGTGATTGCCTATGCTTCAAGGCAATTATGCCCTCATGAACTTAATTACCCTACACATGACTTAGAACTTGCACCAGTTGTGTTTGCTTTGAAAATCTAGAGGCATTACTTGTATGGAGTGACATGTCAGATCATAAAAGTCTAAAATACATCCTTAGTTAGAAAGAATTAAATCTCAGGTAATGGAGATGGATAGAGTTACTCAAGGACTATGATATTACCATTGAATATCACCCAGGCAAGGTGAATGTAGTAGTGGATGCCCTCAGTCGTAAATCCTTTGCTACTCTATCTCATATTAAAACTATTAAGCTTTCATTACTTCTTAATCTTCGTGCTTTGAATGCAGAATTAGCTCATGATGGTTGTGGGGCACTATAAACCACTTTAAAGGTTCGGCCAATATTGGTAGATCGAGTTAGAGAAGCTTAAAGACAAGATGATCATATCAAAAAGATTATAGAAGAAGTAAAAAGCAATGCTCGAACATACTTCTCCATTTCTAAAGACAGTACTATTATGCTTGGAGAAAGACTTTGTATACCTAATGTAGAAGTCTTAAAACGAGAAATCATGGAGGAAGCTCGTTGTTCTACCTATTCAATGCATCCAGGAAGCACAAAGATGTATAGAACATTACAAGAAAAATATTAGTGGATTGGAATGAAGAAGGATATTGCGAATTATGTTGCTAGATGTTCGGTGTGTCAACAAGTGAAAGCTGAACATCCACATCCAGTAGGTACCTTACAACCTCTTGCAATTCTAGAGTGAAAATGGGAGCACATTGCAGTGGATTTTGTGACAGGGTTACCTCGTACAAAGGAAATGATGCACTTTTGGTGATCATTGATGGATTGACAAAATTAGCTCATCTTCTACCCATTACGGTGAGCTTTTCACTTAAGAAAATAGCTAAGTTGTATGTCATAGAAGTTATAAGATTGCATGGTGTACCATTATCTATCATTTCTTATCGAGACCCCAGATTTACTTCTAGATTGTTGCCTAGTCTTCAATATGTTTTATGTACTAAACTTCAATTTAGTACTGCCTTTCATCCATAAATTGATGGCAAGATAGAACGTACGATTAAACATTGGAAGATATGCTACGGGCATGTGTATTGAATTCAAAGGTAGTTGGGACAGATATGTACCACTGATGGAATTTGCTTATAATAACAGTTTCCATTCTAGCTTAAATATGACACCATATGAAGCATTGTATGGTTAAAAATGTAGAAGTCCTATATGTTGGGGTGAAGCAAGAGAAAGAAAGCTTATAGGTCCAGAAATTGTTTAAGTGACCACGAAAAAGATAGAAATTATCAAGAGCAGGTTAAAAACTGCACAAGATAGACAAAAGAGTGATTGATTCTCACAAGCATACGAGTTCGTCAAGTAATATAGAATAAGTAAAAGTCGATCCCACGAGGATTGAATGTTTATCCAACTAATAATTATGTTTTTAACTTGTTTAAGAATCAAATATTAAGTGAATTATAATTGCTAATTTTTAATAGTCAAAATGCAACTAAATAAAAAACTCAATTAATTTAAATTTAAAAAAGCAAATAAATTTTAACAAGCAAATAATAGAATGATGTTAGGGATTGTATCACTATATTTTAATTAAGCCGATTACAAGAAATTAGTTTTCTTTCTATTGCAATTCTTGGGATTTCAAA
>CATIWM010476024.1:0-19401 GCA_949671775.1 Mallotus repandus
TTTTAAAAGATTGTTGTATAATTATTTGAAAATAAAATTATTATATTATAAGTCTATCAAGTTTGTAAGATTATTATTCAGATAAAAGTATTGAAAGAGTATTGTATAATTGTTCAAATAGAAAATTTATTAAATTTGTAATAAATTATTATATTATAACGTGACTCTATCAATATTGAAAAATTAGATTGTCATATAAGTTAAAAAAATACTCTTATTATTTTTAAAAACTTATTAAGTTAAATTTTCTTAAGTAAGGAATTAAAATTAAATTAATAAAAAATTTTATTTATCTTGCATCTATAATTATATTTTTTTAAAAATAGCACATAATTTATTTGATAATAGTATTTTTATTATATAAGAAAAGTAATATAATTATCATTTATTATTATTTGTTAAATTTTTTATCAAGGAAATAATAAATAATTTCTTATTATCTTATAATCAATTATGATTATAATATTTTTATATAAAATTAATACTGGAGTTGAAAAATAATTATAAAAAATATTGAAGAAATATTATACAATTATTTAAATAAACGATTTATCAAAATTTTATGAATTATAATTATATTTATATTAATATATAACACTTTTATTTTTTAAAAAATTTTATTTAATTAAATAATAATAATATCAAAGTATATATTTAATAATTTCTTTACCATCACAAGTCTAAAATTTTTTTTTATTCACGTGTGAAGCACGTGGTTATTTGCTAGTTGTATAAAATTAATAAACTATATATTACATATATTGAAAAAACAATGGAATAATAATATTATCATTTTTTTAATTTTAATATTATTACGATTATTCTAATTTAATATATTATAATTATTTTTATTATTTTATTATTACTATAATAATTATTATTAATAATTATTATTATTATTTATACATGAGTTTTGTGTGTGTGGGCCTTTATGCATCAATTTGCATGAATATTGTGTGTTGAGTAATTGACCTATTTTTTTTTAATATTATAATGATTATTATAAATTAATTATAATAATTTTAAAAATAATATCATAATGAACCTATTATTATGATTTTTTATTTTTTAATTTTAACATTACTATGATTAATTTAATTTAATATATAATAATAATAATAATAATAATAATTATTATTATTATTATTATTATTATTATTATTATTATTATGCATGAGTGTTGTGTGTGTTTGGCTTTTTTTATTTTTTATTTTTTATTTTTAATTATTAACATGATCACTTAATTATTATCTAATAATTAACTAACTTATCAACTTATCATATTATGCTACCAATTGAAATGAGTGCATGGCATGATATTTTGTGCAAGATTACTGGCTTGAAAGACGTTGCTCTATTCTTGCATTGACTTGCAGAGTTGCCAACAGATATTAAAAAAAATGGCGGAGTAAATTAAAATAAAAAAAATTTATATCTAATGGCGGAGTAAATTAAAATTAAATAAAAATTAAATCCCATCTTTATTAGTGTTGATGGCGAAAATGAGTTCTCTGTTACTCCAACTGGGAAAACTCCTCTTGTTAGACCACATCAGCAAAATTTTAAAAAAAAACTCTTGATTTATGAGTGTACTTGAAAAACAAAAAAGTTTTGTACTAGCCCTTTTTTTAATTTTTATTCTTAGATCTGCGCCGTTCAAAAAATTATCTTTATAAAAACAGATCAACCTATTATTCATTAAAAACAATATTATATAATGATAAAAAAAATTAATACTAATAATAGTACAATCAAAAAATACTAAAAATATTTTATTTAAATATATAATTTTTTGTCCTTGTTCACTTGTTCTTCAATTGCGTTTATAACTATCTTCATGTTCATTTCAACAATCTATACAGTTCATTCAAAGGATTTAATTGTCATAAATTGATTTTTTAGTCTTCAAATAAGTCCCATTGCAAAATCGAAAATATCAATAAAAATTTTACAACGGAAAAATAGTGAATATGGCGTTCAATATATGCAGTATTGAGCTGATGATCATTCTGTTATGTTCTCAATCCTCGCAGGGTTTACTCTCAGCTACTTGTTTGACCAAATCAGTGGTAAAGTTCATTATTTTCCTAACCGAGATTTTCTTTCTCTCTTTTTTAGGTGAGGAGCATTAGCAGCATATGCACCTGGGTAGATAATAGATGAAAAATATTTCTTTTATTAGAAATGCATTTAGAAGATACACCAATACTCATGAAGCCCAAATATAGGAGCTGCCAAACAGTATCCATCGCTGTCGTGAATTTCATAGCTAGTCAACAAAGAGGAGTCTTCAACTGCTCATTTGGTTAATATTGCTACAGTGCATGGGAGCCCTGCATCCTGGTTTAGAAGGTGATAAAGTAGTGTGCATATAGTTTTGCACCTAAACTATCATATTCACAACTTTGACTTTCCTTTTCTGCAGCCGGACCGTGGTTCGTCTTGATGCTTATTGATAAGCACCATGCGATTCCAAACATTGTCAAAAGAGTACACTTTCATGTAAAGACAGAATCATTTGATTTTCTTTAAAACTTTCCTGAACAGGAGCAATTGTTATGGCAAAACATATCCTCTGCACTCCTTGTGTACTAGCATTCTTGGTCTACACATGGTCGAGGAGGCATCAATGTATGACAGCATTGAAGAATTCCTTCAAAGTCAAAATAACCTTGCCCCAGTAAGGTACTCTTACTCGGATATCAGGAAAATGACCAAAGGCTTTAAGGATAAATTAGGTGAAGGAGGATATGGCTCTGTATACAAAGGAACACGCAGTGGCCGTTTTGCAGCAATAAAGATGCTAGGTAAGACCAAAGCAAATGGCCAAGAATTTATCAATGAAGTAGCATCCATTGGACGAGTTCACCATGTTAATGTAGTACAACTGATTGGTTTTTGTGCTGAGGGATCAAAACGTGCACTTGTCTATGATTTCATGCCTAATGGATCTCTTGATAAATATGTTCTTTCTCAAGAAAGAAATATCCACTTGAGGTGGAAAAAGCTGCATGAGATATCCCTTGGAGTAGCTCGTGGCATTGATTATCTACACCGAGGTTGTGAGATGCAGATTCTGCATTTTGACATTAAACCTCATAACATTCTTCTTGATGAGAATTTTATTCCAAAGGTCTCCGACTTTGGGCTTGCTAAACTTCAGGCAATAAGTGATGTTGAAACTAAAACACATAAAACAGCAGAAATCTCAAGAACGCAGCAAACATAAAACCAAAAAAATGAGAAGAAGAACTTGAGAGTAATCTGTTCTTAGAAAATTATCTTCCACACACTTCTATTACTTTTCATTTTCATATATATACATCTATCCAAAAGAGGTTCATGATAACATATTTGAACCTGATTTGACAAAAGAGAGCTAGAGATTTAGTTCAAATTTTAAACTTTAGCTTCTCCTACAAGCTGAAATATAGACCACAACTTTAGACTTAGTTATAATTAAAAATAGACATAATACAAAAAAAAAAATAATGTATCCAAGATAAATTTCAATGCCTTAACACTCCTCCTTGAGATTTTTCTTGGAAATGCCAAGTTTGGCCCTTAGAACTTCAAACTTAGCTCTTGGAAGAGCTTTGTAAAGATATCAGCAAGCTGCTCTTCTGAAGTGCAATGCTGCAGACTAATTTCACCATTCTTCTCTGCCTCTCTAAGAGCATGAAACTTCACATTGATGTGCTTTGTTCTCCCATGTTGTACTGGATTTTTGGCTATAGCAATTGTAGACTTGTTGTCGCAGAAAATAACAGTAGCTTTAATTTGAACCATCTCCAAATCAGACAGAATTTTTCTAAGCCAAATGGCTTGATTTGCAGCTGTTGCAGTAGAGATGTATTCTGCCTCTGCTGTGGATTGTGCCACCACTTCTTGTTTCTTTGAGCACCATGAAAAAACACCATTACCAAGAGAAAAAACATAACCAGATGAGCTCTTTATGTCATCTGGACTTCCTGCCCAATCACTATCCGCATACCCCTTCAGCTTTACATTTCCTTCATTCAAGAACCAAATGCCAAAATCAGATGTACCTTTCAAATACCTCAAGACTCTCTTAGCTGCTCCAAAATGAGCTTGACTGGGAGAATGCATAAATCTTGACAATAAATTTGCCAAAAACATCAAGTCAGGTCTGGTTGCTGTTAAATACAATAAGCTGCCAACCAAGCTTCTATAAATTGATGCATCCACTTTGTCTTCTTCATCCATTTCGATAATTTTTCCTTCAAGACCAGTGGAGTTGCAACAGGTTTGCATCTTTCCATTTGAAATTTCTTCAAGATATCCAAGGCATACTTCCTTTGAGAAAGGAAGATACCTAAAGCACATTGATAAACCTCCATTCCCAAAAAATATTTCATGATTCCCAAGTTTGACATCTCAAATTCCCTCTCCATGTCTTGCTTGAACTGCAATAATAACTAAGAATCACCACCAGTAACCAGCAAGTCATCAACATACAAAGAGACTATAATGAATTTGTCATTTCTAAAGCATTTGACATAGAGAGTGGCCTCATTTTTGCTCCTTCTGAATCATTGCTTGGTGAGATAAGCATCAATTCTACTATACCAGGCTCTTGAAACCTATTTAAGCCCATACAAGGTTTTCTTCAACTTGTACACTGTGTTCTCAGTACCGGCAATATTGAATCCTTCAGGCTGATCAACATAGATGTCCTCCTTCAACAAACCATTTAAAAATGCTGATTTTACATCCAAATGATAAATTTTCTAGCCAAGATTCGTTGCAATAGCAATGAGTAATCTGATTGTCTCAAGTCGAGCAACTAGAGCAAACGTATCCCCAAAGTTAACACCAGCTTGTTGTATGTAACCCTTCACTACAAGTCTTAAGTTGTGCTTGAAGACTGAACTGTCTAGATTTAGCTTCACCCTGTATACCCATTTTACACCAATCACATTCTTCTCAATTGACCTGTCAACAAGCTCCCATATGTTGTCCTTTTTAATCATGGAAATCTCCTCCTCCATTTCTTGATTCCAGACTTAAGACTTTGAAGCTTCTTCATAGGTGGATGGCTCCAACACAACATGATTGCATCTTTCATAAATTTTAGCAAGTGACTTGGTCTTTAAAAATGGAGATTCAGGTTCTAAATTTTCTTTACTATTTGATTCTTGAACTTCAAACTCATTTTTTTCAGCAATAACTCTTCTTAGACTTGAGTCACACACCTTCTTCTCAACCAGCTATTTATCCCAGTCCCAAAGAGCATCTTCATCTACTTTAATATCCCTACTAACAACAACTTTTTTTGATTGAAGGTTGTAGACTCTATACCCTTTTGAATTTGCTGTATAACCCAAAAGGATACCCAATTCAGCCTTATCATCCAACTTCTTCCTCTTTTCAGTTGGTACATGAGTGTAATAAACAGATCTAAAGACCTTCAGATGCTTAACAGATGGTTTGATCCCACTTCATGCCTCAATTGGAGTAACACCATGAACAAACGTTGTTGGTAGTCTATTTTGAAGGTAGATAACTATGTTAATAGCCTCTACCCACAAATGCTTTGGAAGCCTCTTTTCAGCTAACATACACTTTGCCATCTCAACAATGGTTTTGTTCTTCCTCTCTGATACTCCATTTTGCTCCCGAGTATATGGCATGGTGAACTAATGACATATGCCAGCCTGGTCACAAAATCTAGCAAATTCATTTGGAGTGAACTCTTTGCCATTATCGATTCTCAAGTTCTTAATTTTGCAACTTGATTGAGTTTCAACCATTACCTTAAATTTCTGAAACATTAAGAAAACTTGAGACTTGTTGCTGATGAAATAAACCTAAACCATTATGGTATAGTCATCTATAAACAACACAAAATATTTGTTACCACTAAGAGAAGGAGTTTGCATAGGCACACATACATCTTAATGGATAAGTTCTAATCGTTGACTTGCCCTCCATGCTTTGTCAACTGGAAATGATTTTCTATGCATTTTTCCAACTTCACAACTCGCACACACATCATCTAAAACTAAAATACAGGGAAAATCTTCTACCAACTTATGTAATTACATCCATTTCAACGATTTAAAATTAAAATGGCCAAACCTCCTATGCCAAACCAAACTCCCAGCAGCTTTTGCACTATAAGCATGATCATTATCCCATTTTATAGGAAAGCAATTGTTAACCATTTTGACTCTGGCTAACTCACAATCAAGAGGATCATAAACCACACACATGTCTCCTTTAAAAACTAAAGAATATCTATTTTTAATCATTTGAGCAACACTCAAGAGATTTTGATCCAAATCAGGTACGTACAAAACATCATGAATAATTTAGTACCTTGTTTGGAGTGAATTACAATAGAACCTTTGTCTTCAACTGGGATAAGGGCTCCATTTCCTATCCTCACTTTAGCTCTGGTTGACTGATTCACGCTTCCAAACAAGCTTTTACTTTCACCATATGACTCATACAACCACTGTCAATAAACCAGACTTCAGCTTCATTAGCTTCACAGAGTTGAGAGGCCATAAACAATTTCTCTTCTTTCTCTTATTGCTCATCAGTAAAATTAACCCGCTGAACAGGTTGTTGTACTTGGTTCTGTTTGCTTTTACAAGACCTTTCAATATGCCCCTATTTTTTGCAAAATCTACACTAAATTATAGGCTTGCCATTTTGCCAACAATTTTTCTCTAAATGGATTGTCTTTTTGCAAATGCCACAAGGAGGAAATCTTCCCTTTCTGGCAAGTTCCTTTGAATTTTCTAGTATGTTCTCCTTTTCAGCCTTTTCATAAGCTTGCTTTCTAGTGCCTTTTAATGAGAATTTCATCCTTTTGTGCTTTTCTTGAAATGCATCTTCAACCACCTCCTCATATCTCATATTGGTTCTTTGTTCATGAGCTAGCAATTTGCTTACTAACTCAGCAATGGTGAGCTTATTCAGATCACATGATAACTCAATTGCGGTAACCTTGGCCTCAAACTTGTTAGGAAGGCTGATCAAAATTTTCTCAATAACTCAATGATCTGGAAAATTATTACCATGTAGTATGATCTAACTGACTATATTCATCAGCCTTATAGAGTAAGCTTTCACCCCTTCATCATCTTTCATCTTCAAAAACTCAAATTCTCTCTTGAGTGTTAAGAACCTGACATTCTTAACTCTGTCACTCCCTTCATACTCCTTTTTAAGCTTGTCCCGGACCTCCTTTGGTGATTCACACATCATTAAAGAAGTGAAAATCACATCTGATGCAGCAGCATGTAAGTAGTTAAGTGCTTAGGCTTCTTTTCTTTTTCATCTTCATTAGCCTTGATCTGATTCAAGGTTGGATTTTGCCCAAGTGGATGAGGATCATCTCCAACTTCAATAACTTCCCATAAACTCAAAGCATTCATATGAGATTTCATCTTAATAGCCCAAGTAAGATAGTTTTCCCTTGTGAAGATAGGTGGAGGTTGAGAAAAAGTAGAGGTTGCCATACCCACAAGCTCAAAAAGTACAAAAAGAAAACTCAACTCTCTTACTCACTTCTCTTCACTTAAACAAAAAACTCACAGCCTTTAAGAATAGAGCTCTGATACCATTTGTTGAAACTAAAGCATATAAAACAACAAAATTCTCAAGAACGCGGCAAACATAAAACTAGAAAAATGAAAAGAAGAACTTGAGAGTAATTTGCTCTTAGAAAATTATCTTCCACACAATTTCTATTACTTTTCATTTTTACATATATACATCAGTACAAAAGAGGTTCATGATAACATATTTGAACCTGATTTGACAAAAGAGAGCTAGAGACTTAGTTCAAATTTTAAACTTTAGCTTCTCCTACAAGCTGAAATATAGACCACAATTTTAGACTTAGTTATAATTAAAATAGACATAATACAAACAAACAAATAACGTATCCAAGATAAATTTCAATGCCTTAACAAGTAATGGTAATATGACTCTTACTGCTGCAAAAGGAACAATAGGATACATAGCACCAGAATTGTTCTACAAAAACATTAGTGGAATTTCATACAAGGCTGATGTTTATAGTTTCAAAATGTTATTAATGGAAATGGTTGGAAAGAAAAAGAATTCAAAAGCAGTAGCTGAACATTCCAGCCAAACTTACTTCCTCGATTGGGTCTATAATGAAGTTATTGATGGAAGAGTCAAAATTAGAAATGCCATTGAGGATGACAAAATGATTGCAGAGAAGATGATTATAGTAGCATTGTGGTGCATACAAATGAAGCCTAGTAATCGTCCGTCAATGAATAAAGTTGTAGAGATGCTTGAAAAAGATTTGGAAAACATGCCACTACCTCCCTAACAAACTCTATGGCCAGAACAATCACCAGTTAAAGATGAAGAAGACTATACAGATGAAACACAGACATCATCTATGTTACTTACTTCAAAAGATTTGGGAAATATACCACTACCTCCCAAACCAACTCTATGGCCAGAATAATCACCAGTTGAAACATGGTCATCATCTATGTTACTCGCTTCTTCTAAATCAAGTAGTTTACTTGCAAATTCAAGCTGAATGACATAATAGGAGCAATAGTGTATTCTCTTGTGTATAAATAGAATTTTAAAAAAGGGAGAATGTGCAAATAAGCCCCTAATGTTTGGTCCGTGGAGCAAATAAGCCCTTAACTTTTTTTTGGACCATTTATACACAAAATTATGTTGTCTCTGTGTTTTAAGCCCCTTGACTAATGGAGGCTTTTTAACTCGATAAACACCGTTTGTAAAAGATATGATGTGGCAATCATGCAAATTTTTTTAGGTCCACATCCTATAAATGAATGACACATCACCTATTATCTCTGCAGCAATTGGTATTACCGCCATAGAGTACTGCTCTTCAATGGAAGGTTACAGAGCAATGCCAAAAATCAATCCTTCTTTTAATAAAACCCCTTGTTTCCTTCAAAAGAGATGTGGTCCCAAATTTTGTTTGCTCACTCTCACCTTCAATAATCTTCCTAAAAACAAATGGCCTTGCAGATTCAAATCTTGAAGAGAATCATACAGAAACCAAAACCCATTTCGATCCTTCCTTTTTCTTCTTTTTCTTCTTCATCTCCTCCGCCTCCTCCTGCCTTTGCTCCAGCTGATCTTCTTCCTCAACCATAGCTTCCCCTTCTCCTCCCAAATTCAAAAGCCCTAGAAAGTTAATTAAGTAAATTGAAGTATGGTGGTGGTGTTGACGTGAGTTATTTAGAAGAAGATCAATCAATTGTTTGGGAACACTTGTCATTTTGGATTTTTTTCACTACTAAAGATGTGTGCCATGATTCCTCTCATGTCAAGCTTGATGTTCCCTATATTGATGGCCTCAAAAGCGACGGCTCCAAGTCTCTCATAGAGAGGGAAGCCGACCCAAATCATAGATGGGGAAGATGTGTAATGGTTGGTCACTGGTTTTATTATATGTTGTGGTGTTGTTTATGTCTCTCTCGACCTTTGCCGTGACAGGTGTGTTTACATGGCAGGTCAACAGCTCTGCTTCGCCATCGATAACACTTCACCTCTAGTTATTCATCTATAAGTGAAATTTATTTTTCTTGAGGACATTAATATCCCTTGGCTTAATTAGTAAAGTTTATGTTTTGCGAACTAATTGTGATATACCATGACAAATACTATAACAACAACGAGCAATTTTCATTACAGGCAAACAAGCACAGGAGTGACGAAAGTTTGGAAAAGAACTTCAGGGAGCTCTCAATGGAAGATAGTGAGAAAACTGAAACAGAAACTCTGGTTAATATCAACAATTTCAGGAGGCAAAAAGCAGTTGTTCCAAATGCTAACAAACTTGGCAGAGAATACATTATGGTATAGTTGGCATCTTGAATTTTTTAATGGTATAATTAATGATGGCATGGGGATAATTTTTATTAATGCCGCCATTTTTTATGTTATTCTCTGTACATGGACGGTGTCTTATTGGGAGGTTGAATCTTTCATGATTTGTGTTTGTTTCATGATTTCTTTTTTTAATTACTCATCTTCTTTATTTGTGTGTATTTAGAATGGAAGTAAAAAATAGTAGTGATTTTTGAGGTGCCAATCTATGCTTTTAGTTTTAAGAAATTTTTAATTTGTTTTATTATGTTTGGAAGATGCCACAAATTAGCTTTTGGTTTTAAGATGACGATGGAAGATTGCTGAGGATGGAGGATGAATAAGCAAGCAGAGGAAGAAAACTATGAAGTTTTGTGCAAAATTTGGGGTTAGAACTTAGAAGTCAGGTTTTCAAACGCTATGGACCCCAATTCTCTTACAAAATCGCCACATCAGCTCAAATACAAACGGAGTTAATTGAAAAAGCATTCGTTAGTCAAGGGGCTTAAAACACAGACACAACATAATTTTGTGTATAAATGGTCTAAAAAAACTTAGAGGGCTTATTTGCACCACGGACCAAACATTAGGGATTTATTTGCACCTTCTCCCTTAAAAAAAAAAGTTCCACTATAATTACTACAAATATTGTGATAGTGCACTTCATTTGCAATTTCTTGACTTATATAAGAATTTAGCTTTTTGCATGCATCAAACTGTGATCACTATGTTTCAGAAATGACTTCTAATCCCCGTTATAGTTGCTTCCCATGCATGATTTTATGAGACCTTGTAGTTCTAGAGGAAAAAGGATTAGGAGGAACTGTCAAATTGTCATATCCGTCCAACATTTGAATTGCAGTTTTCATTGAAGGTCGGTTCACTGGATGCCACTGAATGCACCAAAGACCCACAGTTGCAAGTTTCTTTGCAATTTCAACTCCACCCTCTTCCCCAATGCAGATTCTTAACTCTGCACCTTTTTCCAAATGATTATATATCCATTCAGGAAAATAAATTTGGCTGGTTCTCTCCACTGTATCATCACTGTTTTTTCGACCCCCTACCATTTCTAGCAGCAACATTCCGAAACTATAAACATCTGACTTGTAGGACACATTCCCAAAGTTCCTGGAGAACACTTCAGGTGCAATGTAACCCATGGTCCCTCTGGCTGCAGTCATAGAAACAGCGCTTTGATCCTTGGAACACAACTTAGCCAATCCAAAATCAGAGATTTTTGGATTGAAGCTGTCATCCAGCAGAATGTTATGAGGTTTTATATCAAAATGAAGGATTCGTTGTTCGCATCCTTGGTGAAGATACTCGATCCCTTTCGCCACCCCCAATGCGATATTTAGGAGCTTCTCCCAACCAAGTATACGTTTGTTTCCGTTTTGTGAAAATATGAACTTTTCTAAGGACTCATTGGGTAGGAATTCATACACTAGAGCTCTTCTGAACCCATCAGCACAATATCCAACCAAGCGAACCACATTGACATGATGAATTCGACCCATGGTTCCTACTTCGTTGATGAACTCTTCCCCATTTCCTATGGAATTGTTGAGAATCTTTACAGCAACAAAAATTTCCTGTGAAAGTTTTCCTTTGAATACGGTTCCATAACCTCCTTCACCCAATTTATCCTTGAAATCATCCGCAATCCTCTTAATATCTGCATATGTGTATCTTGTAGGCTTGAGAGCCCTGTAATCCTCCAGAAACTTCTCAATCCTGGCTTGATTTTCTTTATCAGCTTTATTTTCTCTGTATTTATAGCCTAGTACAAGAACTACAAGTACTAGAAGAAGTGAACCGAGTACTGAACCTGAAATCAGTGGCGTTTTCTTTCCATCTATATCAAGAAAATGAAGAAGAGAACTGTAAGTTTTATGTGTTTTGGTGAAAAAATAAAGAAACAACAGCGAATACCTTTGCTCTTGTAAAGACGTCCATAGCATTCAATTTCAATAGGAGAGACATCGCTATTCAACCTACATCTCTTGCCATCTGCTTCGCATTTAGCACACCCTGGTTTGTACCATCTCAAAGTAACAGCGTTGTCTATGAAATCCATATAATAGGGAAATGAGATAATTTCATATAGCTTCGTGCAAGATGAAAAGGGCATGTAACCCATATATGTGCTAGAATAAATCACATAAATTTGGTGTCCATGATCGTCAAAGCAAGGAACAATATTTCCATAGTCTCCCAAATTAGCAATTCTTGATGTACAATTGAAAAAGCTGTAATTGGTTAGGGAATTTGTATAGAAATGGAAAGGAGAGGCAGATAGATTGAGGTTTATGAGGGATGTTGCTGGACATGTACCAGGTTCATAGGCATAAATTATTTGGGAATTGTAATCAATATCCTGGACGTAAAGCTTTACTGAATTTGGCAGCTCCAACAGAGTCTGCTGCGTTTCTGTGCAAGATAGATTGAATCCAGGATAACCACAGGTACTTGTCTGCCGATCTACAAGCCAAAAGGGAAATCGGATGAACGGACCATTGTCACTGCAACTTGTTTCAAGGCACTCTTCTTTGACTGCTTCAGTCTCTGCACGACTCACTGCCAAAATGTGGCAGAGCATAATATAAATGATGATTAAATTGTAAGAGTTGTTCATCTTTGATATCTGTATTAACTTAAATTAGATGGTTTTGCTTATTTCTTAGAAAAGATCAAAGAAACTCAGGAAATTCAGGTTAAGAGCCGGTAAAATATAGGACATGCTCTTGACGCCATGCACATATATGAGTGGTTTGACCTTGTTCTTGCTCTAATCAAATATTGGTCATGAGGGATTTTTTCCAAACAATGTTTTTGAAAGCAAGAAGAACTCGACAAACAAGTCGGACGATTAGTGAGATCCTCTCACTTCGTGCCGGCCTGGAAAGTAGAATATGCTCTGCAGCATCTTCTTTTGTTATTTTCATTCACACTAGAATCACTTCTTGTGCTCTGCTTCATTTAATGTGTTTTTTATTTGCATTTTAATTAGGAAATAAATGATGGGTTTTTGATAAAATGTTGGAAATTGATGGTAATTAATTTATTTGCGTTATCCAGACGGCACGTTCTAACTCTAGTGGCTCGGATAACAGAGGCTCAAATAATAAAAATTATAAGATTAAGATCATGAGTTCGACCCCTCCGATAACCTCACAATTGTTAAAAAAAAAAAAGTTTTAGACGGCATGAGAATTATTTTCTTACGGGCGTTGACTTCATATCTCTACGTATGTTGTATATAAGCAAAGTATGGCTTGACTGCAATGAAATTAATTGATTAAGGATTTTCTAAAAGGCATTGTATTTGAAGGTATGAGGGAACTCGACAAACACATAAGACAGGAGATGGGACGCTGAGTTCGCTGGCTTGTGGACCCGGAAAACATGATGGCTTGTGTGTAACTCTGTATTCCCAATGATTTCTGCAATATTTGTCCAAACAAAACCTAGCACATTGTCAACTTATTGGCATATTCTATTGGTCTGATTATTTGCATCTATCTGGAGTTAAGCACTAACACCAAACGTTTGCTTTACAACATTTTAATGAATCAAGAAACTCCATTGTGTAGCTAACATTAGTACATACTCTGTTTCTCCCTCCATGTTTTGGAAAAGCCTTCTATTTCCTGGCAACTCTGCCTTTGCTATAATTCTTCTACTCCAAGCAACCTGTCGTGCTGAAACGAATCATCGCTGTGAAAATCCTTCTTCTTGTGGCTATCTTATTAACATTACCTACCCTTTTCGACTAAAAGGAGATCCACCAACTTGTGGTGACCCTAATTATGAACTAACTTGTGAAAACAACCAGCCATTTATGAACTTGTATTCTGAAAAATATTATGTAAAGGCCATCAACTACAATAATTCAACAATCCGACTTGCCGATGTTGGCGTTCAAGATGGAAATTGTTCTTCACTTCCTCTATAATCCTTAAACTACATAAACTTCACTTACAGAGCTCAATATTGGCTATCATACATCCCAGATGGTCTTATAATGTTCCTGAGCTGCAAAACGATAATTAAATCAGAACTCTACATAGATGCTTCGTCTTGTCTTGTTGGAAATGGTTACCAATATGCTTTAGTTGGCGACATGAAGGCTTCGGACGTGGCAGACGGGTGTGCCATAAATCTAATTGTAATGGCCAGGACAACTCCACGAACAATTTCCTGGGAACTTTCGTTTATGGACGTCCATAATGGTCTTTTTTTCGGTTTTGATCTTTCATGGTCTAAAATTTACTGGGAAGATTGCAGAGATCAAGGCTTCTGCATATTTGATCAAACCACATATGTCATCAAATGCTCTGAGCCCTGCGGTTTAGGCCATGTATCATCCTTCCATTGTGCGTAAGCTTTCTAGGTGTTAGCTTCACTTAAACATGATAAATTGATGTTTTCTTCTTTACATACTTGGCTTTTTAAGTATGAGATGTTGTAGCCTTGATTAGTTTAATGATCTTTTTATCCTACCAATACTGCTATTTGTAAGTATATACTCCCCATCTTATTTATTTCCATATGAATTGTGCTTTGTAGCATTGCTAACAAGCCAACGCATTATATATCTATATATATATATATATATATATATAGAAAGATAGATACACAATACAATTTATCTTTCGGATATAGATTTATGGAAAGTGAGCCTTTGCCTGGCTGATCACTTTCCTACCCAAAACTGAATGATAGAATCAATATTATTCTGCCACGATTTATATAATGGAAAGAATTTTCAAGTATTCAGTTAGTTCCTAATAACTTGATTCCGAAACCTCCGAATCCTGCAGTCAAGCGATCAACAAAGAAGTAAGGTGAGATGTGGGGTTTTCCCTACAAACACTCCGATACTTAAGTCAGAGAGAGATTAGAGAGAGCATGTAGAGAGAAAGAAAGCAATAAGCTAAAGGAATAGAGTGAATAGTTGAGGGAGAAGTGAGGAGTATTGATGCGGTCCAAGAGCAAGCTTTGGAGTTCTTAGACAAATTGGACAAAGTTCGGTAGTGGCAGTTTCATAATTAAAGCGAAGTTCCGAGTGTCGGATTTCAGTGTTTTCGGTGGCTATTTTGGGTGGAAACAAGCCACTGATTCAATCACACTAGCTTTGCTTGTGATTGCCTATGGATTTTGGCCAAATTCGCACGTTTGGGCCTTCTAAATGTTGTTTTTCTATTTTAGTAATTTTACCTATTTTTATTAGGAGTTTATTTAGGGTTTACTTTTGGTATATAAACTTATTTACGCCTTGTTTTAGGGACGGCTTTGATTTCTAATAAATTACAGACTTTTTTTTTCCTAAATTCCCTAGAATTCGATAGAATCAATACGGGTTTGAAGGTTGCGAATCGGTATTCTTGAGAATCAACGATTTTTGCAATTATTTACCTTCCGCTACATCAAGTATTTATAAAGAGTATAATGCTCAAACTTGAGAGGAATAGGATTCCTCTTCTAAGTAGGACTTGTTCCTATTTAGGAGGTTTTCCTTCCTAATATGGGACTCTTCTTGATAAGGAACTCCTTTTTCTTCTTGACTTGGACATTTTTGTTCTGCAAGTAACCTTTTATTTAGGAAAATAAAGTATAATTAAATAGGAATTTTACCTGAGGGGTATCAAGACCCCCCCCCCCCCCCCCCCCCCCCGGAAGTCTGGTTGGATATTTATGTCCAAGATTTTTGAAGTTCAGTATATACGATGACGATAACTCTGAGTAAAGAGTTATAATGGAGAGACGGAGGATCGTATGTTGATGCCGAAAGGTGAACTGAGGTGGTCAGCCTCAGTCACTGAAGGTTGAGATGCTCGGTACCGAGTCTTCTAATTTCGGATATCTGAGTGAAATAAAGAGATGCCAACTGGACTTTATACAGATGCTCGGCGTTAATAAACATTTTGAGGGATCAACCCACCAGTGTTGTTACAACACGCAGAATGGGACCAGCTACTGCTAGAGTTTTGAGACCTCAGTGTTGAAAAGCGACGTCAGGGTACTAGTTTCCATATATACTAGACTTAGTGAGATCGCTCGATGAAATATAGCGACCCGAGGATGCGAGTTTCCATATATACTCGACTTTGTGAGATGCTCGGTGCAATATAGAGACTCGAGGATGCGAGTTTCCAGATATGCTCAGCTTTGTGAGATGCTCGGTGCAATATAGCAACCCGAGATCTAGGACAGTTGACAGCGAGATGCGTGATTTGCAAGTTTCACGCCTTTTAATATACCTTTTAAATGTTAAATTTATGTAACTGCTGTGTCTATTCATTTGTCAGAAGATGAGATGTTTCAGCACGTCGTCCCACTGAAGAATCGCGTCAATTAAAAGGACATTTGTATTGATAACTGTGCTGGTAATGAGTGTTTATGGCAGGGATGTATTGGCCAATTTACCCTTGAGATATGTCTTTTGAGCATTCCGCCCTAAGGGTGCCTGATGTCGTTCTAGATTCTTCTTTTTCTTTATAAATAGCTAATTTTGTTGTATAGAGAAAACCTCACTGTGCCTCCTTATTCATTTTGCTTCTTTCACTGTCTTATGTGCTTTGCTTGCTCGTCTGCCGTTGTTACTGCTTACTGCCGAATTTCCTTAAATTGTCAGGTGAATATTTGACGTAGCAGAAGAATGTAGGATAAATATTAATGATTGATGAATCGCACACGACTACCAATCATTAATCTTCTACAACCTGTAATTCTCAAATTCAAGAAATAGGCATCAAAATTCAAAGAATTTTGGGAAATCTTAAAAGAGTCGAATTATATTATTCATAACATCGTCCAAAAGCCAAAAATAAAAAGTCTTAAATAGAAAACCCTAAAACAATCCCAAACCAACTAGGAAAAAGAATTCTAAAACAAGTAAAACATAAAAATTGCTTTTTTGAAGGCTTAAATAAAGGAATTTTCCCAAAAAACAATGGGCCTTACAAGCAAAGCTTGTAACTCCTGATCCTTGTTTTTTTGTTTCCAATCAAATTGGCCTTTTGAATCACCAAAATTTGAAACTCCAAAGTTGCAGTTATTTACGAAACTACCACTACTTCAATTTTTCATATTTTTTCAGGAACCAACTTGCTTGCTCTTCTATGTCTGCATCATTCTCCCCATGGTAGACAGAATTTACCCATGAATTTGACTCATCGGATGAATCACCTGCTTATGGAATCATATGCTTAACATTAAAAACATCAGCAGCTCGAATGTGACTAGGCAGCTTCAAACGGTAGGCATTAGGATTGATCTTCTCAACAACTTTCAGTGGTCCAATCTTCTTGGCAGACAGCTTATTATAATCACCTACAGGAAATCTCTCCTTGGTAAGAACTGCCCACATATAATCCCCCACATGAAACTCGACATACCGCCTCTTCTTGTCAGCAGCCTGCTTATATTTGGAAGCAGCTTTGACTAAATTTTCATAGATAGCCTTATGAATTTCCTGTAATCCACTAACAAAATTCACTGCCCTGCCATGACCTCTCATTTTATCTGGGAGAGGAATCAAATCCAGCGGTCCTCGTGGTACAACAGAATACACCACAATAAAAGGACTAAAACTAGTACTCTGATTGAATGCATGATTATGAGCGAACTCTGCTTGACACAAATTCTGATCCCAGCTCTTCACATACTCACCTGCTAAGCACCTCAACAGATTACCTAAATACCGATTCACCACCTCAGTTTGCCCGTCTGTTTGTGGATGATAGGCACTACTGAAATTAAGTTGTGTGTTCACCATTTTCCATAAACTTCGCCAAAAATGACTAAGAAACCTGGTATCTCGATTAGACACAATAGATATAGGCAATCCATGCAGTCTATAAACCTCTTGAAAGAATAACTGAACCACATGAACAACATATATGGTTTTCTTACATGGAATAAAATGCACCATTTTTGAAAACCGATTAACTACCACAAATATAGAATCATTACCTCGTTGTGTGTGTGGTAATCCTAGCACAAAATCCATGCTAAGCTCCACCCAAGGTTGCAAAGGGATTGGCAATGGCATATACAAACCCGCATTAGATGCTATTCCTTTAGAAACCTGGCAAATGCGACATCTCTGCACCAGCTTTTTAACTTCCTTATGAATGGTAGGCCAGAAACAATAAGCCTGCACCAGTTGCACAGTCCTATCTCATCCTACATGCCCTTCACCATACAACTATTTAATAATTTGCAGACGCATACTACAATCTGGAACACGAAGTTAATTACCCTTAAACAGAAATCCATCATGCAATAGGGAATATGTTCTTTCACTTGCTTTAACCTTAGCCAGAATAGTAAAAAAATATGGGTCAGTTTTAAATAATTTTACAAAGGAAGCAAAACCAGGAACTTCAATTGACATTTGAGTCAACAGAGTCTTTCACCTACTCAACGCATAAGCCACTCTGTTGGTAACACCCAATTTATGCTTCACCACAAAGGTAAACCTCTGAAGATAAGCAACCCAAGTCGCATGCCTAGCAGAAATCTTATATTGCTTGTGTAAATGTTTCAATGCCTCATGATCTGTACACAAGATAAATTCCCGCTGAAACAAATAATGACGCCAATGCTTAATAGCCTAAACCACAACATAGAATTCGACATCATAAGTGTTATACCGCAATCTAGGCCCTAACAACTTCTCACTGAAATATGCCACTGGTTTGCTATTTTGACTCAGAACAGCCCCAATTCCTACCTTAGAAGCATTTGAATGCAACTCAAAAGGTTGAAGAAAATCTGGAAACATTAAAATAGGAGTTGTAGTAAGGCGTAATTTAATCAACTCAAATGCCTTTTCTGCCTCATCTGTCCATACAAACTTTCCCACCTGCCTCATGCAATCAGTGATATGTGCCATAATGCTACTAAAATGAGGAATAAAATGCTTATATAATATGAAGCCAATCCATGGAAACTCCTCACTTCAGTAATGGTAGTAGGTTTTGGCCAATGTTTCATAGCCTCAACCTTGGATTCATCTACCTGCAAACCCTTACCCGACACAACATACCCAAGAAACAACACACCGGTAGTAAAGAAAACACACTTTTTAAGGGCAGCATAAAATTTTTCCCTACGCAACACAGTGAGGACTTCTCGCAACTGACTAAGGTGCTCATCTGGGTTAGCACTATAAATCAAAATATCATCAAAGTACACAACAACACACTTACTAATGAAAGGCCTCAAAATCTGGTTCATAACACGCATAAAAGTGCTTGGTGAGTTTGATAACCTAAACGGCATGACTAGCCACTCATACAGCCCCTTTCTTATCTTGAAGGTTGTTTTCCATTCATCTCCAGCTTCAAATCCAATTTAGTAAAAATCATGGCCCCACTAAGCTGATCAAGTAAGTCATCCAATCTAGGAATAGGAAAATGATACCTGATAGTTATTTTGTTAATGGCCTGACTATCAACGCACATCCGCCAAGAACCATCCTTCTTTAGTGTCAGAAGGGCTGGTACTGCACAAGGACTCAAA
>CATIWM010476042.1:0-16238 GCA_949671775.1 Mallotus repandus
TCGTATACTATAATATAGTAGTTGTTCATGTATTTTCAATTTTTGTATATTTTTTTTATTGTCAATGCTTGTGAATTTTTGTGTTTTAATGTAGAAAACATATGTTGTTTTCAAGATGTACAATTTGTAGAGATTAACTATTTAGGACGTTTTTTTATTATTTATTTTAATTGTTTTTTATTCATATAATATACCAAAAGTATACTCCTTGCATACTATAATATATTTACTATTTGTATATTTCTATTTTTTAGAAGATTTTTTTTGTGTATGATTGTATGAATTTTTTTATTTGAATATATACATTATATATTGTATATAAGAAAAATAATTTTCAAAAATTTTGTGTATATTTAAGAAATTTTGAATAAAAGTATAAGAAATTATTTCATATACAAAAATAAAATAAAAATATACATAAAATAAACTAAAAATAAATGAAAGATATTTAATATTTTGTTGTTGAACAAGCTACGTAAGTTTATATTGTTAGGAAGGTCATAAGTGTTTCTTCTATAATAGACTCCAATGTGACATTTTTATTAATTAATTAAAATTCAATTATTAATTAATCTTTATTTTAATTTAAAATTAATAAATATGAACATTTAAATGTCGTAACTCTTAGGGTGTGTTTGGATTGGGCTTAAAAAATGAGGTGTAACAGTTACAGGTATAACTATTAAGAGAGTAACAATTACATGTGTAATAGTTTTATTGTTAACCTTGTTTGGTAACTAAAGGGTAATACATAAGCTGTCTAATTGATTTTTTTTAAAAAGATTGTTAATATATATGAAATAATATAAAAAATTAAATAAATTATTGAATTTTTCATAAACAATAAAATTAAATTTTAAAATATCAAATAATTAAAAATTATCAGAATAATTTCATAAAGATAAAGTTACATAATATATTTTATACATTTTTACACATAAAAAATAGTACAAATTTTATAGAATATAATTAATAAAGAATAAAATAAAAAATTTAAAAATTAATTGTAACAATTAAAATAGAAATAATAAAACCACCCTAAAAAAATAAATTGATTTATATATTTTTTTATAAATTTCATTTATATTTTATTAATGTAAAAAATTGAGAAGATGAGTAATTTATATATAACCACAAAATGATAGAACAATGAAAAATATATATTTTTTAATAAAAAACTTTTACGGACCTTTGTGGTACCCCACTACAGGTTAATAAAAATACACATAAATGAGGTTAACTGTTAAGGGAAGTAAACAGTTAACCTTAATTGTGTAAAATTTATCAAATAGGTTTAAAGGGGTTAATGCATTACATGAGTAATATTTACCTTCCTTTAATTTCAATCTAAACGCACCCTTAGATTCATAGAGAAATTAAGAAAATGGGCAAGAAACTGAATAAAATATACATCTCATAATTGGCTATCAATTTTTGAATTAGTGATTAAGATCTGCAAGAGAGTTTTTATTTGAAATTTCTTGGAAAATCACATAAATCTACATCAATAAAGATTTTAAATAATCACATGGAATTATATGACTAATTAGTTAAAATTTAAATAATTCGGTCACATTTTATTTTTCGTGTAGCTAATTATATTATATATTTATCCAATATTAATTTGCATTTAATTTGATTGTCCTCAACTCCTATCACATCAAATTGATTTTTTTTTTTGGTTACAACGGAAGTTCATCAAATTGATTTTGAAAACAATATATCTCTAACATAATTCATTGCCTTATACTACATTGCCTATGGGGTTATTTACCTATTTATGGTAAAAAATTTCCAAAATTCTCCATTTGTGGTACTTTTTAAAATTTTTCCATTTTTATGGTATTTTTTTGAAATATTTTTCTAATTTATGATACTTTTGGCTGAGGTGGAGGGGAGATAATTTATTTATAGGCATTTCGCCAGTGCGCCAGTGAGCATATTGCCAATGCTACTAGCTCACTGGCGCACTGGCGAAATGATTTTGCAAAATTTTTTTTTTGCTCTTGTCCATTTCGCCAGTTGGACTGGCGAAATGGACAAGTTAATTAAAAAAAAATTTCATTCTCTGCACATTGACCCAAATCATTCCTCTTGCATGAAAGCTATTTATTTTTCTTCTTTTTCTTCTTCTTCTTCTTCTTATTATTATTATTATTATGTCCATCACTCAATTGTGTTCATTATTATTAATATTATTAAAATTATTATTATTATTATATTTGTGAGGACATAAAAAATTGAGATGGCCCAATAATAATAATAATAATAATAATAATAATAATGTTATAATCATTAAAATAAAAAATAAAAAACTAAAAACTAATAATAATTTTGGCTATCCTTTCTTTCTGATCTAGTAAAACTGGCGAAATATCTCTTTTTTTTAAATGAACTACCATTTTGTCAGTTTTTTTTAATTAACCACTATTTTGCAGGTAAAACTGACGAAATGGTGATTAAATTTTTTTTTTTTACATTTTACTAGTAAAACTGGTAAAATAATTGTGTGAATTTTTATCTACTAACAGTTTCTTTCCACAAATTTTTAATTTATGATATTTTAAAAAAATTTCATTTTTACGATAATTTTTTTATTTAAGAAATTTATTTTGCCATTTGAAACAGCGGAATGAATTTTTTAAATAAAAGGACATGAAAGGGTAAATTGCCCTTGCCTACGAGGCTATGAATTGGAACAGACCAATCACACACACAAACTGACAAATCTGTTGAAAAATGGAAGAGTTACCGCCATACACAATGCTGAGCACGCTCTTGCTTGATCTGACTTTTTACTTATGATAAATAAAAAAATTATTTAAATATATTATTGAAATAATTTTATAATAGTTTTTTCATTATATTATACTTTTATAAATTAATTGAGTAATATCTAATTTTAATTTATATTATTATTTTTTCTTTTTAAATTTGTTTAAATTGAAAAATTTAAACATCTGAGTAGCTCATAAACAATAGGTGATATAATTAGTTCGAGTTAATAATAAAAAATTTTCATATAATTTTTAATTAATTATAAATTTTACTTTAAATGATGTAGAAATTTTAAATATAATGGTATATATATTTGGGTAGAAGAAGAATTTTTTTATTTTTATTTTTTGTTTCATAAGATGTGTAATTTTTCTTGATTTTGTTTTCTTTATTTAATGAACAGAAAGATTTTTTTATGCAAATTAGTCATGAATCAATACTATATGCAGATTGTACATTAAAATTATACAGATCACATAGATACATACGGCTTCAGAATATAGCAATAGGTAATAATTCATATAAACCACACAAAATCTTGATAACAAATGAGATGCATGTCATAATAACCGAACATCTGAATCGCACATGTAATATATATATATATATATATATATATATATATATATGTTTAGGTAATTTTTTAATTAAAACAAAATTCACAAGCATAAGAATATTAGAGAAAAAAAATAAAGAATTAAAAAGTACATTAGTTGTCAATTTGCGCTTTGTACAGACTGTAAATATATATATTAAAACTATTTTAAAATAATTCATTAAATAATTACAGTAAATTAAAAACTATAAATTGGTCAAATATAAAAAAGTTATTGTAATAATTTTACTTAATATTTTTTTTAATTAAGAGTGCATATATACTTTTAGTAGACATGTACTAATAATAATAATAATAATTAATTAAAATAAAATAAAATAATGGAAATGATAAAAGTTACATTTTTTTTATTATTACTTTAAATATTAAAAAAAAGTGTTTTAAAGAGAGATATTTCAGATAAAATAATAGACATAATTTTTTATGGAATACAAGAGTAATATTTTAAATGGAACAGAATTAAATTGTTTTCTAAAATAGAAAATGTCCATTTTAAAATAAAAATATAAAAAATTTACTGAATATTGAAATATGATGAGAAATACTTATCAAATTTTAAATTTGATAATTTTATGACCTTGTATATATATATATATATATATATTAGCATTAATATATGAGCAAATTACATTTTCCTCTTCGAGGTTTGACCTAATTAACACTTGTCTTCCTCTTATTTAAAAGTTGAACATTTACCTCCCTCAACTTTTTTCCGTTAACATTTAAGGACTTTTGTTAGGGTTATACCATTTTTTCCGTTAAGTGCTATATAAAACAACTAAAGTTCCCTTTCAAGTAGTAAAAAACCATAATTAATTATAAAACAACAATAATATTTTAGTCCTTTATATTTAGTAACATTAAATACATATATTTCTCACTTGCTAATGATATGGTTCATAAAAAAAAAAGAACCATATTATTATTATTTTATAGTTAATTATAGGTTTTTACTGTTTGAAAGGACATTTTAGTTATTTTATACAACACTTAACTGAAAAAATGATCTAACCATAACAGAAGTCCTCAAATGTTAAGGGAATAAAAGTTGAGAGAGGTAAATGTTTGACTTTTAAATAAGATGGAGGCAAGTATTAATTAGGTCAAATCTTAGGAAGAAAAATGTAATTTTCTCCTAATATATTAGTCATATTTTAGTTTTAGTTATATGTAGATCTCAAGATCTATTTGGTTGGACCGTATCTAAAACCCTAAGGGTTATAAAATAGAAAGTTATGAATTGAACATACTTGGTCAACTATATGAATAGTCAGCTATATGGAATCTTTGACTATGTGCCTTATCTATATGTTTTGTCCACATAGATCATAATTTGGACTAATACACAAATGGGCCTTCCAACTTATTACACGGGATCGAATAAGTCCAATTTAAACTTTTTTCGCAAATAGATCCAAAACTTCTAATTTGTTAGGCAATTTATGCAAGTGCATGATTCGCAACAAGTAGTAAAGTTTGAGTATCGAGTGTCATTCCCATGAGGAGATTGATATCAACCGTAATTTTATTTCCACAAGCTAACAAAACAGATTAATTAAAATAGAAAAATATATCAAGTAACAATAATAAAATCTAAATCTAAAGTATTCCTTTAAAAATTCAATAATCGAAAGCTAGAGTCTGGATTCGTTTCACTAGACACTTACTCAAATTACAGAATTTAATCTTAATTCAACTTGTTAGTACAGTCAAGGGTAAATTACTCAATTTACTCAAAGTCTCTTTCGAGATCATTCAAGCATACCAAAACTAATTATCACCTATTTTCTTGGTCAAGTTAATTAATTAAGACTCATTAAGTTCTTTAGCAATTTAATACTCTCCGAAGGATTCGTCTACTTTCGTGATTAAGGTTCCTAAGTTTCACAAGTCTATGAGCTAGTAGATTATGCAACTTTCATTGTCTCTAATGTACCCCCAAACATGCATTCAATTAGGCCTAAAATCAACTACAAAAACATATAAAAGCAACCTATAAAATTGACTAATATTAACTTATTGAATTAAAACCTAAAAATACAAACAAGTAGTAGTCTAGCTACACGAATCCAAACCCTGAGTAAATTAGTTACACATGATGGAAATAGTCATAATCAAAGATATTCTAAACATAAGAACAATTTTGCTGAACGTGGTTGACTTAAATCTCTGCTTCTTCTTTGCTCAAAAATATCTCTGAGTTAATTGAATGATTGATGGATTGATGATTGAATGAATGAGTTAGGCTTAGCATCTCTTCTTTTTATATTCATCTCTTGCCTCAGAACTTCCAATTCTAAAATCTTCTCATTCTATAACCTTCCAATTCAATAATCTTCGAATTCTATAATCCAGAATGAAAGAGGAAGATTTTTCATGATGACACACCCTAGCACATGGCCATACAGAAGAGTGTGTAGGTGTTGCATACGGTGTGTACGTAAGTGTGTAGGGAAATCTTGTATACATGACCTCTCGCATGGCATTGTGGTGGGGTGTGCATAGCGTCTTTGTCGGGCTTGATTTTAACCATATTAGTAAACATCTTCTTGCACAGGCGTGTGATAAAGTGTATAGGATTCTTGATAAGCACACAGGCATGTGCTAGCATGTGTGCGCGATTGTGTAAAGGTCCTTTACCCTCACAGTTAAAGACAGAGCGTGCAATAACTTCAGCCCACAAACTGTAAAAGTTTAGGTTAATTAGACACTATAATGAATATAATTATTAAACAAACATGCAAATGTATTCTTAGAATGCAACTTAATAACATTATGCTAAATACAAGTAAAATTGGTAATAATTAAATAAACTTATAAAAATATATTATAAAACCAATAAGAATGCTTCTAAAATTATATGTATAAATGACACATAACATAATTCAAGGCAAATAAGTCTACTTTTAAAATTATTTAGGTGCGTGTATTCCACTGCAAATAAATTAACTAAAATAATATTAAATTTCTTTATTTTATCTTTTAACAAAATCAAAACATTATCTAACCCTAATCATCGCCATTATCTCTACTGCTTCAAAAATGACACCCAAAAAAACAACACCGTCATCATCTAATCACTGTCATCATCATCAAAATTTTTTGTCTGTTGTTGTTCCTTGCCATCAATTGATGCTATTCATTTTGGCTTGCTACTATTGCCATGGCTTGTTATCGTCGCTCACCACCGTGGCTTGTTGTCGTCGCTCACTACAGTGGCTCATTGCCATCGCTCACCGATGTCACTCGTCACTCGTCACCGCCGCAACACATTGTGTCACTTGTCGCTCACTGTCATGGATCGTTACCATTGCTCATCGGAAGAGAGGTAGAGGAGTTTGTGTGCTTAGCCAAAATGAGGCAGAGGAGTGTTGTTGGTCCTTTAAGGGCTGCTGGGCCTATGTTTCTTATGGTTGCATCTTTTACTAATGTTGTTTTTGAGCATTTGTATTTGGACAAGGAGGACGGAACAGTGCTAGTTCAATCCACGGCTTCACAGTCTTTAGGTGTCACCGGCAGTGGTGCTTGGCAACTTTGGGGATGGTAGTGGAAGAGGCTGCAAGGCCAACATTTTAGGAGCTGATGGAGTAACTTTTTTATCATTTTTGGTTTGCTTAATTTTTTGGTTTTAAACAATGTTTTATGCTCGTTAATTTTTTAGTTTTAAACAATCTTTGAACTGGGTTTTTAATATGATTAAGAAGAGTGTTTGTGTTGGATTTCAAATGGTAGCAATTTTTTTTGGTGGGTATTTAATGAGTATGATTTGGTGAAGTTATTAGATGCATGCTTATGGAATGTTTGATCCATGGAACTATTTACTTTGCTTTTGTTTTATGTTTTTAGTTATTTCTCTGTTTGGTTTATGAGAAAAAAGGAAAATGCAAAGGAATAAGTACAAATCTGGTTGTGGTTATCCTAGATATTGCTCTTCTTTTAAGATTTTGTTGTCTTTGTTGTTGTTGAATTAGTGTGGCTTCCTCTTGTTGTTGTTGAATTAGTGTGGCTTCCTCTTGTTGTTGTTGATGATGATTTACTTTGCCATTGTTGTTGTTATTTCTATTGTTTCTGCGATTTTCTCACAACAACAGCAGAAATAATTGAAGAGGCAGAGTAAACTAATTTTTTAGTTTATTTTTTCTTTTAAAAATAAATTATTTTATTTTTTTTATACATGAAAACCTGGAAAAACTGAAAGTGAGAAGTTTTATTAATATAATGTTTAGTCCACTTTCTTTGCAAGGAGAGTATATTGCATGCGAGTGATTTGATAAAATCTTAGACTTATTTGGCATTAAATTAGAAGTTTTTGATCTATTTGTGGAAAAAGTTTAAATTGGGCTTACTCAGTCCCGTGTAACAAGTTGGAGGGTCCATTTGTGTATTGGTCCATAATAATTTAGCTTTTGAAAAGCGGGTTGAATGCAAGTTTAGTTTTATTTTTCAATTTGGTTACCAAATTTTAATTTATATTTTTTTAGATACCAAATTTCTATTTAGTTTCATATCAATTATTCAAAAAAAAAATTGATACCTAAATAATCAAGAATTACTATTTTAATTTAGAATTAATTTTTTTTTTTGCAAATAAGTTCATATTTTCTATACATTTATAGGAAATAAGGAAAAAATTGAAACTTATTTTGATTCCGCCTAGTAAGAGCATACTCATTCTGAGAGTATTACATTGTTAGAGATGTAAATTTTCAAATTTTTTATAATTTCTAGACTAAATTGAAAGATAAAGAAATTGAGGAATTAAAATGGTTTTTAAGAGAAATTTAGAGGACTAAAAAATTATAATATTACACTTTTTGAAACAAAATCAATGTTAGGTGACCAAAAAGAAACAAATTAAAATTTAGTACCCAAATTATAATAAATATAAAGTTGGGTGACCAACTTTACATTTAACCCTTTGAAAAGCATAATACATGTGGCCCTTATATTTTGGTATAATTTGTTAGTTTGACACCTTAACTTATAATTTTGTCATTTTAACACTTAAACTTGCCTGAAATGCACTAATTTGATGACACAATACATATGCCACCCTTGTACTTGCCACGTTTTGTAAGTTTTGATACCTCTACTCACAATTTTTTGTTAATCAAACCCTAAAGAAATGGAATGTGTTGATTTGCTATTTCATACATGTGCTGATAGAAGTTTTAAAATTATAATTTAACAAGTTCAAATGTTGAAATGATAAAACCGTAAATAAATGTGTCAAATTGATAAAAGTTATAAGGGGCATAGATGTATACACCCTTTTGAAAATAAAAAGAAAAATATATGAATTTGGAGGGAATACCTCTTTAGCTTTTAGAGAAAAAATTTAAATTTTATAAATAAATATTATTTTTTGTAGTTAGTACATAATAAAATATAGTATGATTTATTTATATATAATAACTGCACATTCTTAAAATTTGTTATTTTTTATTAAACGATTTAATGTTAGATTAAAAATTATCTATTTGAAATTTTACTTTTTTGGAATAATCTTTCAAATAAAAAAATTATCTGCAATAGCATAATTCTCTTTAAAAAATTTCTATGGTGTTAGAAATGTGGAAGCGAGCTAGGCCTAACGGGCTGGAGAACTTGAATTTTGTAAAAATTAGGCTTTTCTCTTCCTTCACATGTGGAGCCTTACACCAAAATGGCTTTGGCCATTTTTGATGCCTTTATAAAGCCTTTAATCTCTAAATGACTTTCTAATGTTGGATTCTTTACCCACATACTTCCAATTAGGAGTGTGCAAGCCTTTCAAATTAACCAAACCGATATAATTCAGTTCAATTTGGTTTGTTTGAATAAAATTTTTAATTTTTTGAACCGAATCAAACTAAAATTTTGATTTGATTTGGTTCAGTTTTCTACTCAGAAAATTTGGTTAACCGAATTTTAATATATTTTTTAAATATTATAATAATGTAATAAAAAATTAAAATAATTGATATTTTTAAAATTTTGGTTATTTCAATTGATTCAATTTTTATTTTAAAAATTTTGGTTATTTCAATTCGGTTCAGTTTTTAAATTTGGTTCAGTTTGATTAATTTAGTTCGATAAAAAAACTAGCTCAAAACGGACGGAACCAATAGAATGCACACCCCTACTTCCCATGCTTCAACACATCCCATCAAATGCAACTGAGTTGGGCTCTATTCTTTGTAGCCCAGTTGTATTTGTTTTAATATATCTGAGGTCTCTTCTTCAAATTCTTGTTGTCCAACCTATCCTCTTTGAGCTTTGGGTTTCTTCTTAAAATTGTTCTTGTCCAACCCATCCTCTTTAGGCCCATTTTTATTTGCTTTAATATCTCTGAAGTCTCTTCTTGAAATTCTTCTTGTCCAACCCATCCTCTTTGGGCTTTGGGTCAAGGATATCTAAACACAGCCATAGAATGGAATGACACTGCAAATTCTACTGGAGGAACAGCTTATCTTTGCACCAAACTTCACTGCTTACAATATTAATTTTAAGGTATTTTTCTAATTTTCTTTTTTAAAAAAAACACAAAAAATATCACCTCAGGAGTTGTATTTGATATCTATTACATTAATGCACAATTGGGTACTAATGGTGAAAATCTTTTACAATAGAAAAGAACACAGCTCCTGCTCCATCTCCAGGAGAAGTGGGAAGGCAAGCAGTGGCAATTAGAGTAGCATGTGATCAAGCTGCATTTTATGGGTGTGGATTTTATGGAGCTCAGGACACCCTTAATGATGATTACGGGAGACATTATTTTAACGAATGTTTCATTCTAGGTTCCATTGATTTCATTTTTGGGAATGCTAGATCTCTTTTTGAGGTACATTCATCCTGAATCAACCATAGGGATATATACAAAAATTGTGTCCAAACTTTTCGATTTTTACTATTTTAATATTTGAATTAATTTTTTTTTATAATTAAGTATTCGAACCGGCAAACAAAATCTAAATTGATATTTCTATTAGGTTTTACAGGTTAAAGTGTACATTAAACAATAAATTGATTTAAATGCTCATATTTTATATTAAATTTCATTTTCTTTTTTATTCCAATTAGTTCCTTTAAAAATTATTATAAATAAAAATTATTTCTTAATTATCAAACTAAATTAGAAAGATTAAATAATAAAATATTTTAATTTTAATTTTATCAATTATAGTGGTTGAATTTAATTTTTATTTCATGATTTTGGTTAAATTTATTTTTTATTTATTAAAAAATATTTTATTTTAATTTTAAATTATAATAAGTAAATTTTTTTATTTTAATTAAATTGCATTTATATTTTCACTCTTTCATATAAATTTGAAAAGTAATTAAAATTTTTATTTCATTTTTAATACTATTTTGTATATTATACTTTCAATTTTAGTATATAAAAGAAAAAATAATATTTTTTAAATTAAAAAAAATAAAAAAATAAAGCCTAATATAAAAGAAGAGCATTTAAATTAGTTTACTGTTTAAAATAAAACAAATCAACACTTTAACCTGCAAAACTTAATGAAGACACCAATTTAGAAATTTTTTACCGATTCAAATACTTAATTGTAAAGAAATTAGTTCAAACACTAAAATAATAAAAATTAAAAAATTCAGATCATATTTATACATTTATTCCTCAACCGTATATCTAACAATCCATTATTCTTACCTCTAGGCATTTGACTTTAGAAGCAAGCTTGCATTTTCATTTTATTTAAATAATATGCAGAGTCAAAAATAAATCATTACTGTCTTACGGTATCATTATTTGGAAGGTGAAATCCAACAAATTCAATAGATCTTCAATGTAATAGTAACAGGGAATATTGCATTATAAATAGGTTTTACATGGTCTAATGTTTTTTCTTTAAATAGTACGAGGTAAGAGCCCATGATCACTATCATTTTTATTTCTGCTAATTATTATGTTATAATTAGTGTTTAAATTTGTAATTTTACCATCTTAAAAATTACACCAATTTGATTAAATACCATTGAATTAATGCAGCTCCACATATTTGAACTTTGAAATAGTCAGAATTTTTATAGATATCAGATTTCTTATGTATTAAATAAAAAAACACTATTGAATTATATTGTGTTATAACCAATAAGATTTAGAGCAATTGATCTATGCAAAGATCTCAAATTCTTTTTTTGGCAATGTTAAAAATTAAATTTTTAACTAATTTTACACGTAAAATTTATATAGCATTTCATACTCATAAAAAGAAATTTAAATATCTTATTTTCTACTAAAAAATCCAAATAAGCTAACAACACATTATTGTGCGCTAATGAAGTCTAACATAAATGATTAAGATGGAGGCATCCATGACATAAGGTCATCAGTTCAATCCTAGTTGCTGTAATTATAATAAGTAATTTGATAGTTTGTAGTAGATTGTAATAGTCAATTTCAGAAAAAAAAAATACAACAGTGTGCAAAAAAAGAACTAAGTTCTGACATTGACATTTATAAATATATTTTTTTAGAATAATGATCGATTGATTTCTGGAAGAAGACGTGTAGCGTGTTGTGATATCACGACCTATTATAAGACAAAAAAAAAAATATTTTGAAATTATTTAATTAGATGGGAGGGAGATATCTTTAGTAAATCACTACTAGTAACGGTACTGTTCACCATGACTTGTAACAACTAATATCTTTATCCTTGATTTTCATTTGACAAGGTGAAAAAAACTCTTGACAGGGTTGCAAAATAAATTCCATAGCAATGCCTCCAAAAGCAGGAGTAAGTGGATCAATTACAGCTCAATCAAGGCAATCAATCAGTGGCCAAACTGACTTTTCTTTTGTGAGTTGCAGCATAAGTTGAACAGGGAAAGTATGGCTTGGAAGAGCATGGGGCGCTTAAGCAACTGTTGTCTTCTCTAAAACTTACATGTCCAATGTTAAATATCCAGATGGGTGGAATGATTGGAGAGACCCCAATAGAGACCAGTCTGTGGTTTGATCTTACTCATTGATGTCCATTCTATTCTTGAACAGAATCTTCACATTTATCAGTCTGGTTGGCACATGTGCCAATTTTGTTAATAATTTTTCTCTATTAATTAATATAATTTTTTTTCCTTTACTTGCAGAACAGTCCTTTGGAGAGTACGAGTGTTATGGACCTGGAGCTAATTACACATTTTGAGTACCTTATTTTAAGCAATTAGCTCAATATGAAGCAGCTCCTTATATGGGCATTTCATATAGTGATGGAGAACAATGGCTTCTTCATCATTAGAACTTTCTGCACAAGTTTCCTGATGATGATGATGATAGGGTTCAAGAATTTATACAAGCTTACTAACATATAATTCGTGAAGCAATTAATTTTTGATGCATGTTACATATAGACAGACATACAAATATTATTTTAGGTTCGATATAGTGGCATAAAAAGGGGAGGTACTTAAAATTTGAGAAAAAAAGTACTTGAAGAGTCTTGTTTCCTTATAGGTTTATTATGCTCGAATTTCAAAATAGTCAAAAGTCTTGTGGCTATAAGATACATAAACATTAGATACCAAAAAAAATGTCCTAAGACTGTTTATTTTCTATTCTATTTTATTAATAAAGGATAACAAAAGACTTGGAGCTAAAGGAGTTGGTTCACTCATGAAGAGTTGTAGTCTTGAGTGTAATACTGGCTTATGGCATGTTCTAGATTAACATAATAATTATTAGAAGTTTTGCTTATGATTTCCTCTCTAATCTAACCATTTGTATTTACCTTTCTCCTTCCAAAGTTACCCAAAAAGAAAAGAAAACAAGAAAAGAGATTTCAAACTACGTGTTCATCATGATCACTTGTAATTTTTCAAGTTATTGAATACAGAAAATAGTACATATATACTACAAGTTCTACAAGCATTTCTTTTTAATAATACAAAACACATACACACAAGGGTTAAGGACAACATATACTCCTTCACAAAACTACACTAATTTTATAGAGGCGTGCTACCCCTTATAACTCATATATACATACTTCACAGCTAACCTAAAATCCTATATAACCCGTATAATCCATACATACACACTTCACAACTAATAAGACTTTTTCTACAACCACTTTAACGATTTTTAAATTGAAGATAAACTGAAAGAAAATGGGTAGTTATCATATAGTGATACTGCTACTCTTTTTTAATTTATTTTTGAAACTCTAAGATGGTACTGAAATAATCGAAATATAAAGATTGGGAAAGAGAGAAACCAACAGCACGACCCAGTTTCACAAGTTCTTCTTCATTTCTATGCTTACCTTTAGGCCTATAAACTGCCATCCCAAATATGTCTCCTTGCAAGAGGGCTCGTGTCCTGCGACTATCATCTGTATGCTTAGGCAGCACTGGTTCACAAACTATCAGTTTCCCTCCCACTGGAAGTGCTTCATAACAATTCCCCAGTATCAACTTGCATTCATCGTCTGTCCATGTCATCAATGTCCACTGCCATGAATACATACATACAGCAGAAACATTAACATTAGCTCGTGCATAAAGAGATATATATGTGCAAGAAAAGGGAAGTTTGCTACTCTTTCCTCTTATTCAATTATGTATTTTAACTTCAAATCCTTCAATCCATCAATATGTAGGATTTATTAATTTTTTTTATTAATAGTAAAGTCATACAAATTAAATATCAGTGAAATGCACTATAGAGACAGTCTTTTCCTTTTAAATTATGTGAAAATTAATTTCACGAACTAACAATAGTAAGATTCTAATCATATACCTCATGATGCTTTTGAAAAGAAATGATTACTGGACCTCTACCTCATTGGCTAGGATTTATCATTTCATGACTATCACAAGTATCCCTTAAAAAAATCATTTGTAACCAAATTTTAATTTTCTTTCAATTAAAAAGAAAATTTGAGTGATTTTAAATAAATTAATTTAACAAATCAATCAAGGTAGATTATTAATTTTATATCTTAAAATATTTTTAAAAAGAAGGGGACCGATTATTTTCTCATGGACTTAAAATTTTAATTTGTTAGTTTTGTTATGAATTTTAAAATATATTTTGACGCCTATAATGGCAATAGACATTTCTGGTGTATTACTTGCTACTTTATTGGTAAGTAGATGATTTGGAATAAAATGAAATTGCAATTAAAATTCCTAGCGATGCTTTGATACCCATTGGTTGTCTCTTTAGCTTAAAGGGAGCAAGACAAAAGACCCCACTAAGGGAGTCGTGAAGCTCTATCCCTCATCAAGCTTCAACACTCGGACACTGACATAATGATCTTAGGTGAAACTTGGCTCGACAACAAGAAGAAAAGTAAAAGAAATCTCTCAATAATTGAAGAAAATTCATGTAAAAGGTAATCAAATCAATTCATTACAATGTATATGTAAGATCTTCAGATTATAATTCCTGCATCACTTCGAAGTCACTAGCCTTACGGAAAAGTGTATAAATATTATCATGATGTTTTGATCATAGTGTTTATATTCACCGTATACATTTTTGGAGATATAAATATAAATATACATTTTTATACTTATATCATTTAAAATTTTTTTTATTTAAACTTCTTTTATAAATAATGTAATCCATTATTTTTTTTAACATATACAAAAAAAAAAAAGATAATTGCACATTTTTGCTCCTAACATTATAAAGAGTGACAAATTTATTTTTAGAGAAAATTTAAATATTTAAACATTAATTTTTTTAAAAAATATTTAAACTTCTCATTCAACAACAATACTAAATAATTATTTGTTTTTCATACTTGTGAGATTTACTAATACAAATATGACATTAGAAAATCTTACATATAATTTTTTATATGATTTTCTTAAAAAATTTAAATAGATTCATCTCATCTTTTTTTATACTAAAATTTTGTTTAAATCTTTTTAAAATTTTTGCATGATAAATTTTATTTAAAGGTTTTTTAATATTAAGTCAGCATCACTAAATGACACAAATATAAAAAATAAATAGTTATTTAATAAATGAAAAATTTATATTAAAACATTGGGGTATATTTATACCTTCTTCCTATTTTTATTAATGTTTATAAAAGTGATGCTAATGACTCATTTTTTACTATGTAAGAGAGGACAAAGCTATCTGTTTATTAACATTAATTTATCATTACGTTCAAACAAAAAAAAAAAAACATTTCTTACCCAATCAGTGGTAATCTGTTTGGTATTCTCACTTTTGAGAATTGCGGACGCCTTAAATTTGAGTCCCCATAACTAGGACTGAGTATGGAGATTAAAATATTCGAATTGAACCAATTAATCGAACCGAAAATTTCTGAAACCGAATTGGACCGTTGACTTTTTAACTTTATCCAGAACGAATTATACTGATAAAATTTTTTTTGGTACGATTCTAGATATTTATAAATATCCGGACCGAAAACTGAACCGAATTTAAGCGAACTGTACTAAACAGTATTGAACTGAAATAAACAAAATTTATTTATTTATATATTTATAATATAAGTTATACAAATCAATTTAACATATAAATAATATTAATATTATTTAACTACTTTTAAATAAATAATCCTAATATTATAATTAAAATATAAATTCTTTTATTAAAAATAATAAAATAAAAGAGTTAGCTAATATTAATTAACTAATATTTGTCCAAAGAAAAAGAACTAACTAATATTTTTTTACAAATATTATTTAAATAATATCTAGTTGTGTAAATTATGTTCGATTTCAGTTGTGTAAGCTATGTTCAATTTTAGTTGTGTAAAACTAAATTTAAATTTGAATTTATTAGTCATGTTAAATTTTGTTTATTGGACATTAATTATGAAATTATATTAAAGTATATATTTAATTG
>CATIWM010476093.1:0-11442 GCA_949671775.1 Mallotus repandus
CTAAAAATAAATAAACATGCAAATCATGCAAAAAGTGCCTAATTGAAGAAAAACTAAACAGAAGAAAAATAAATGTAACTGAATTTACACCTAAACCTAATGCTTTGAGTGCTTAAAACAGTGCATTTTTCACACTCATCACACACCGCTACTCATATGTCACTTGAATCACCTTCGAATAATAACACTCCATTTCATCCTGCAGCTCCTATTTCCCCATCTCCAAATTCATCTCTGTCTCCAACTGCATCTCATCATATTGTCGATCATATGATGCCTTCCACTTAGCTGCATACTGATTCTAACACTTTTCTCTCTTCTGAACAAGTTCAGACGACTTCTCACCCTATGATTACAAGAGAAAAACAGGGCATTTCTAAGCCCAATCCTCGCTATGCTTTACTTCTTGAATGTGGGCATATACCCAAAGAGCCACGGTCTGTCAAATTTGTGCTTCAACATGATGGGTGGCAACGAGCCATTCTTAATGAACTTGATGCCTTGGCTCAGAATCACACATGGACCTTAGTACCTCGCAAATCTCATATAAATGTTGTTGGGTCCAAATGGGTGTTTAAAACTAAATTACAGGCAAATGGTACTCTTGATCCATTGAAAGCACGTCTTGTAGCCAAAGGCTACCATCAGGTAGACGGTATCGATTATCTTGAAACTTTTTTGCCTATTATCAAACCAGGTACTATTCGCTTAGTTCTTAGCCTCGCTTTAGTTTGCAAATGGGATATTCGCCAACTTGATGTGAAAAATGCTTTTCTCCATGGCTATATACATGAAAATATTTATATGGAGCAACCCCCAAGTATGTATGATCCTCAATTTCCATCTCATGTTTATAAACTTAACAAGGCCCTTTATGGTCTCAAACAAGCTCCACGAGCCTGGTTTGATCGCTTTAGTTCTTTTTTACTTAAACATGGTTTCTTTTGTAGCTTAGCTGACCCGTCGTTATTTATATCGTACTCATCTCATGGCACATTGATCTTACTTCTCTATGTTGACGATATGCTTTTAACAGGTTCTGATTCTACGTTGCTGGCTGATTTCCTTACATTATTGCACTCCAAATTTGCTATGAAAGATCTTGGACTGATACATCATTTCCTTGGCATCGAAATTCAATATCATACCAACAATCTCCATCTTTCTCAGACGCACTATGCTCAGACCATTCTGGATAAAGCACAAATGCTTGACTGTAAACCCATGACTACTCCAATGGAGTCTAAAACCAAGGGTCTTAATGATACTACTTCATTTTTTTATCCTACCTTCTACCATAGTATTGTTGGTGCCTTACAATATTTAACACTAACGAGACCTGATATTTCTTTTAGTGTGAATAATGTTTCTCAATTTATGTAGTCACCCACTGTTGCTCATATGAAAATGGTTTGACGTATTTTGCGTTATGTTAAAGGTTCTATCACATTAGGCTTGCATTTGACTGGTGATACTACACTTGATCTTTGTGCGTTCTCTGATGCAAATTGGGCTGGTTGCCCCACTACGCGACGCTCCACCACAGGTTTTTGTACCTTTCTTGGGAGTAATATTATATCCTGGTGTGCCAAGAAATAACCGACCATCTCTCGTTCAAGCACTAAGGCTGAATACCGTGCAATGGCAAATACTACAGCTGAATTAACATGGCTCACATTTCTCCTCCGCGATCTTCAAGTTCCTCAATCCCATTCACTAATTCTTTTTTGTGATAACCTTAGTGCATTACATATGACTGTCAATCCTGTGTTTCATGCCCGTAGCAAACACATTGAATTAGATTACCATTTTGTTCGAGAAAGAGTTTCAATAGGGCTTCTTGTCACTCGTCATGTCTCTTCTATGCATCAGGTTACTGATATTTTTACAAAACCACTTTGTAAGGCCATCCTTCATCATCTTCGCTGCAAACTGTGCCTCCAACCTCGGCACATTTTAAGGGCGGATATTAAGCAACTTGACACATCTAACAACCTGCTTGAATCAGCGGATTGGAGTGATAAGGTTTGGAGAGATAAGGATAACAAATGGAGTGATAAGGAAGTTGATCAAGTCAAGGTTGTTATTCCTCATACAGCAGAGCATAAGAGCAATTTAAGGGCCTACATTGACACTTAATCTTATCAAAATGGAATTGTATTTCTTTTCTGTTATGTATTAAGATCTATAAGAAACACTTGTATTGGAACTCTCTCTTCACGTTGAATAAAAATTATTTGTCCCAATTTTTTGTTCAAGTTCATTTTTTCTTTACAAAATAAGATAATTTTATTCTTTGTTTAGACTTACTCTAAATAAACACTTCCTCCCTGAAGAATTTTCTTCCATGAAATGTTCATTTAATTTTAATAATATTTTAAGTTAATTTAAAAAGTTGGTTGAGTGGTATAAAATTTATTGCATTTTTGTTAAAAAATATTCTATGCGTATAAGAAGATTTCACAGTGGAAGGTTTTGTATCTAAATTCTAACCCGTCAATACTAATTACGAAATGCAAATAGAAATAATTTCATATTCAATATGCTGCAAAATAGTTCATAATTTTTAAAAAAAATAATATTTAAAATTTTTATTTTATTTTTGTATAAAAAATACAATCAATTAAAATATCTATTAGCAAAAACATCTTTAAATAATCACATCAAAAAGCCTTTATAGTGCTCAATTTCATGTCAATGATCACATCTCTCCATGAATAGAAAAAATTAAAAAAAAGAGTCCATGTTCTTGATTGAAGAACAAGTCCACCTTTTTTCCTTTGATGAAGTTGGAATGCTTAATATTTTTGTTTCTTTAGTCTTGAATTTGTCAAGTTCATGGATTAATTAATTAGCATTGACATGGGAACCACATTGATTTTATGCCCTGAATTGAAATTGCAAAGCTAAAGACAAGTTGGTCCAATGGGACACAAAAAAAAGCAGATCCTGTGTTTGCTAAAGCAAAAAAGTAAATTAAAGTAATGAACATAATTAAGGGAAATAAATCTTTAAAGATAATGCTTCCCCTTTTTTCTTCTTTTACAGATGCTTTTTGCATGGCCATTTGTTTTTTCCTTTAATCCCCATAAAATATTTTTCTCTCTGTGCTGCAGTTTTATTTAAATTTTTCTTTGACATTAATGAAAAGATATCTTAATTCTTTTAGAAAATTTTAAAAATTCATCCATGGTAAAAAAAAAAAAATACTATAACATTATTTTTAATATAATAAATATAAGAATTTTGAATTAAAATCTTTTTAATTATCAATATTTATTAAGATTTAATATTTTCCTGATAAGTAATTTATGGAAAAAACTATTTCCATTGCAGTCAATATATAGAGTCGGCTTTTTAACTATCCGATATGTAGTCTATAAATTTCTAATTACTTAATCTCTAGTGTATAAAAAAATCATATTTAGTAGCTATATGTGAAAATAATTTTTCTATATGATAGAAGCAAAAACATATATATATATTCTTGATTTAATGAATTTCCACATGGTAACAAAGATAATAATGGTGACAGTGATCTTGCTAGCAAGAAAATCATAGTTCATTCAAAGTAATAATTAAGATCGTGAAAAGTAAAAATAATGTTTGTAATGATAGTAATAAAGTGAAGGGCGACTGCTTTTTGTGCGCATATATATATATATATATATATATATATATATAGAGTGTGTTGTTCTTTTTTTTTAATAATTATGGCATATTCGGTATTTAGAAATTATAAAAATTTCGTGAAAAAAATTATCTTTTAAGTGTAATTTTTTTTAATTATCGATATTTAAAATTTGTTGTATTTTACTTTATTCGATTTAATTTGGTTAGGACTATAAAATCTTTAAACGTCTTTTAATAACCAATTTAACTACACGATATACATCAAAACTCAAGTTAAAATGTGATTTGAACAAAAATAGTATATTATTATGAGCTGATTCCAACCATTATTGGCTCTTAACTGTAATTTTAAATACCAGTAGTAGTAAATTTAATTAAAGCAAACATGCCTTATTTTCTGTTTTTGGCCTAAAAAACAAAAAAGGTAAACAAGCAAGTCCTAAAGTTATAGTTCTGTATTCACTTTATAGCTAGTTAAGACTCATCTTGTGTCACTCTTCAGAGCCATTAGGAAAACCTTTTCAAAAGAAAATTAAAGTAGAAAACATGAAATCTTTATTTCTTGGGAAAAGCAGATTCCAAATTTAAGAAAAGAAGTCACACCAATACAATCTGTGAATGAACATTGTACAACCCCCCCCAAAAAGAAAAAATAATAAAATAAAGTGAAAGGTGTGTGTTATAGTGGAGGTTTTAGATGCTGAACTTGACACATACATACAGAAGTAGTTGTAGCAGTAAATGCTATTATTATTGTTATTATCATCAATCACTCAAAAAAAATACATACACTATACCACCCAGCAATACATATCAAAAAGATTGGTTTTGTTTTGTGTCTCTTGTTCTTGTTGTTGTTCTTCTTCCATGGCTTTATATTCCCATCCATTTCTTGTTCTTTATCTATTCTTTGTTTCTTCTGTTGTCTGCCAAGTTACAGGTTTGTGTTTCTTGATTCTGCAATTCCATTCTTTTTGCATGTGCTTGTAATTTACTTGCAGAGAGTATAGATTCCAAGAAAAGATGTATAATAGTAGTAGTAGTAGCATGTTAATTACTATGAAACTCACTTGATTTTCCTAAAAATTCATTGCTGCTAGATCACTATTTACCCACAGATTGTTTACTTCAGAAATAATAAGGATGGCAATATCTGTGTCTTCCAGGATGATATGTTTGTTCTGTTCTTGGTTAGAATTTTAAATATAGTTCTGAACTGATAATTTAGTATTATGTTATGTTTTTGGTTCAATCCAGAGTTCATTAGTATAGATTGTGGAAGCACAAATAACTACACTGATTCAAGAACTGGGCTAGATTGGATTTCAGACAATGGTATCGTGAGCCATGGAAAATCAGTACAAGTGAAAAATCCTGATGAAAATTGGGTTCAGTATCGAAATCGCAGAGACTTTCCTATAGACAGCAAGAAGTATTGCTACAATCTAGGCACGAAAGAGAGAAGGCGATATATAGTTCGTGCAACATTTCAGTATGGTAGCTTGGAAAATGAATATTCATACCCAAAATTTGATCTCTACCTGGATGCAACCAAGTGGTCTACTGTTACCGTATTGGAAGATTCAAGGGTGTATATTAAAGAAATGATCATCAGGGCACCTTCGAGTTCGATTGATGTGTGCATCTGTTGTGCAACAACTGGTTCTCCCTTCCTTTCCACTCTTGAGCTGCGACCTCTAAATCTTTCAATGTATGCAACTGATTATGAGGATAGTTTTTTCTTGAAGTTAGCAGCTAGAGTAAATTTTGGTTCTCCAAATGAATATGCATTAAGGTAAGCTGGCACATAACTTTTATTTCCTTGTGTAATTTCATCCCACAAATTGGTACTATACCAGTTGAATTCTGTTGACATAATATTGTTTTCGCAGGTATCCAGATGACCCCTACGACAGAATATGGGACTCAGATCTTGTTAAAAGGCAAAATTTTCTTGTTGGGGTGGCTCCTGGAACAGTTAGAATCAATACCTCAAAGAATATAGATATTCAGACAAGAGAATATCCTCCTGTCAAAGTTATGCAGACAGCTGTTTTAGGCACAGAAGGAATGCTTAGCTACAGATTAAACCTTGAAGATTTTCCTGCGAATGCTCGTGCTTATGCTTATTTTGCTGAAATTGAAGACTTGGGATCAAATGAGACTAGAAAATTCAAGCTGATGAAACCTTATATCTCTGACTATAGCAATGCAGTTGTAAATATTGCAGAAAATGCAAATGGGAGTTACAGACTTTACGAACCGAGCTACATGAATGTGACTTTAGATTTTGTTCTGTCATTTTCATTTGTCAAGACCCGTGATTCAACTCAAGGACCGCTACTAAATGCAATGGAGATTAGTAAGTACCTGAAGATTGAACCAAAGACTGATATACAAGATGGTAAGGAGCATAATATCCAACAAACATGAATGTGAAAGCATGTAAGCTGCATATGAGTAACTATATATTCAATTGTATTATTGGCAGTGAATGTTCTCAATGCCTTTCGCTCCATATCAGCTGAAAATTCTTGGACAAATGAAGGAGGTGATCCTTGTGTTCCAACTCAATGGGATTGGGTAAATTGCACCTCAACATCTCCACCAAGGATCGCAAAAATGTAAGTTATTCTCGTTTATAGCTATCAACAGATAGACTTACAAGAAAATAGATTGGACTGACCTGATGAACAGTGCATTTTCAGGAAAGAATTTGAAAGGGGAGATCCCTCCTGAGATTAATAACATGGAGGAATTGTCAGAGCTGTAAGTGCTATTAGGCCTTGATTTATCAATCTATGCTTATTCTTATTATTTCCATGTCATAATCCATATCATTTTCTTAGGTGGTTGAATGATAATTTCCTCACAGGATCACTACCAGATATAAGCAAACTAATTAATCTGAAAATTCTGTAAGTTTAAAATGTTTTACATTTCCCTTATTTACACTAAAAGCAAGTCACTAATCCATTTCCTGCTATATATAATGCATATGCAGGCATCTAGAGAATAACAAGCTGTCTGGTTCATTGCCCAAGTACCTTGGTAGTCTTCCAAACTTAAAGGAACTGTAAGCATCACATCAAACTTTCTCAATTGATTGAGAGGAAATTCACATCTTTCAGTGAATATTTGATCGCAGAAACTCAGTGTGCTTTTTTCTGATATAAGGATTTTTCCCAAGATAGGTACATACAGAATAACTCCTTTACTGGGAAGGTACCTTCATCTCTGCTAACTGGGAAAGTAATTATTAAGTGAGTATGCTTCTTTTTTATATTCTGTTTCATTAGCAAGTTACAGACAGGATCCATATCACTTGTATAATGATATGACATGGGTGATTCTTATAAAGAATCTATCTTGCAGCTATAAAGATAACCCTGGACTACACAAAGAGGTAATAAAGAATATGCATTTTAAGCTGATTCTTGGAGCTTCAATTGGCACGCTTGCGGTTCTGTTAGTTCTGTTGATAGGAACTTTAGTGTACTTACGGAGACTTCAAAGGAAGACTTCTCATCAGAAAACAGATAATCCTGGTATGCAGAGCTCAGGTTTTTTTTTTTTTTGGGTCTTCTTACACTGCAGAACCCTTCTTTAGTTTCCTTAATTATGTTTTATGTTCTCCAGGTAACTCTATGCGTGCTGGTACAAAACCTTCAACGGCTTATTCCATTGGCCGGGGTTGGCATCTCACAGATGAAGGCATTTCGTACTACATTTCATTCTCTGAGCTTGAAGAAGCTACTAATAATTTTTCCAAGAAAATTGGGAAAGGAAGTTTTGGTACTGTCTACTATGGCCAAATGAAAGATGGTAAAGAAGTAGCTGTCAAGATAATGGCAGATTCTTGCAGCCATCTAACACAGCAGTTTGTAACTGAGGTAAATGCTATATTGAGCTAAACAGATTGTTGAAGCCACCAGAGTTTCAAACCTGCAAGTATCAGCTTGTCATATCATATCAATTAATCATGAACTTGACAAAATGTTGGTTAACTTTGGAAGCATACCTGCAGATTGCCCTCTTGTCAAGAATTCATCACAGGAACTTGGTTCCTTTAATCGGATTCTGCGAAGAAGAACTCCAACGTATTCTTGTTTATGAGTATATGCACAACGGAACTCTAAGGGATCACATACATGGTCTGCATTCATTGATCACTCTATCTGCCTGCCTTCTTTTTTCTCTTCATATTACTGTTCTGAATTGAATCAGATGACACAAAATGCTCTACTCGCAGGTACAGACAACCAGAAACGCTTGGATTGGCTCTCTCGACTACAGATTGCTGAAGATGCAGCAAAAGGTTCAATATAAGACTGTTAATTTCTTTACGCAATTATCTAATTGTCAATATATAGAATGAACATGAATTTAGATGTCTGTAGGCCTTGAGTACTTGCACACCGGATGTAACCCCAGTATCATACACCGAGATGTAAAAACCAGCAACATTCTTCTAGACATCAATATGAGAGCAAAAGTATCAGATTTTGGACTTTCAAGGCAAGCTGAAGAAGATCTAACCCATATATCAAGTGTGGCGCGAGGAACAGTCGGTTACCTGGATCCTGAGTAAGCAAGCCATGCTCAGTCCTGTATGCACAATGAACTACTTGATCTTCCTGTTTGTGCTTAATCAATCATGTGTATGCTCCAATAGGTACTATGCAAATCAACAGTTGACTGAAAAGAGTGATGTCTACAGTTTTGGAGTTGTTCTGCTTGAACTAATCTCTGGAAAAAAGCCTGTCTCAACTGAAGATTTTGGTGCTGAACTGAACATTGTGCATTGGGTATGTATGCTTGCAAGTTTCATTCTTTTCAAAGGCCTGAGTATTTAACATCTTCCCTGAGCCTAAATATGAGCCAAATTCCTTTCTATCTCAATTGGGTCGATGGCTCAATGATCGAGTACTTGCCTTATAACACTGAATTGGCCCTTATCAGATAGGTGAACTAGCACTAAAACGATACATTTTTCATGTGATTTGTGAAAGACTTAATCTGCAACCTGAATTGCTATTATCCTGTAGGCAAGGGCCTTGATTCGGACAGGCGATGTGGTTAGCATTGTGGATAGTGTTCTGATAGGAAACGCCAAAATTGAGTCGATTTGGAGAGTTGCTGAAGTTGCTATCCAATGTGTTCACCAACGTGCAGTGTCTAGGCCAAGAATGCAAGAAGTAATTTTGGCTATACAAGAAGCTATCAAGATTGAGAAAGACTCTGATGATGGCAGCCAAAAACTTTCTAGCTGTGGCAGTTCTAAAGCACAATCTTCAAGAAAAACGCTGCTCACAAGCTTCCTTGAAATTGAGAGCCCTGACTTGTCAAATGGTAGCTTGGCCCCAGCTGCAAGATAATTTTCTTCTATAGCTTCAACCTAAAACTATTGTATAATATTTTTGCAAAATCACCCTTGTGTTTATTTGCAAGTTATTTTATTTTATTTGATAATCATCTCCGGTATTTCGGTAACCATAAAAGTTCTTATTTACCCAGATTGAATCCGATAAATTCCATAATAGAAGACAAAATTTTTCCAGTATCTGTGTTTTCTACACATAACACTCGAACTTAAAATCTTACTAAAAAAATTCAAATTTTTTACTATTTAAATTAATAGAAATTATATAATTTTTTTGGTACATCAAAAATTTAGTAGCACATGAATTTTCTGTATTCAAAGTGTAATTGGATAAAAATCCAAACCTAAAAGACATTGTCAAGAAATTAAAAAAAAAATCAATATCTTCACCATTATTATTTTTCTCTTTGTAACCAAGTCAATTGCACTTTTTTTTTTTTGGTTCTAAATTTAAATGTTAAGAGGCAACAACCTTCAAACTTGGCAACCTAATATTCATCTTTTTCTTCAGAAGAATCAAACAGTGTTGCTATTTCAATAATGATGTTCTCTAAATTGTATTCATTGCCTAAGGTTGTAGTTGCCCTACCAAATAGTTAGGTGGTCCAAACTGATTTTAGGTTATGTTTATTGAGGTTGTTAATGACCCTAATCAATGTAAAATTTTTAACAGGAAAATGTTCTGAGCTAAAATGCACTAACAAAATAGATACCTAAGTATTTCCTAAACAAAAATTTGAACCAGACATTTTTAAAAAAAATACTTCCACTCATTAATAATTGAAAAAAAATAAGAGTTCTAACTACCACTTCTCTCTAAAAACATCATAAATTATAAAGTTAAAATGTTATTAACGTTAGTTTATTAAACTAATTTTTATTTAATTTAAAAAGAAAACTATTGTTTTATATGATCCATCATATTTTTTAGTCATTTGAGTTCTTTATTAATAAAAGAATAATTAAATAAACGATTGTTTAAACTATATATTGAGTTCGAGTTATAGTATATATAATCGTGTTAAATTAGTTGTTGAGAAATTTTTGTCGTTCTTATAGTTCTATAAAAGTTAAAACGAATTAATCAAAGTCTAATAAATAAATTATTAATATTGATTGTACTTCTGATAAAAAAAAATAATAATTAAAAAATATAAATGGGAACCAGCAGCCTCAAAAAGAAGACATTAGAAGACCTCCTAAATTTCAACTTCCAATCTTGCTTTTTTTAAGACGTTATCTTGGGGATCAAGGTTGATTAGGTATACAAGTGTGTTAATAATCTTTTATTTTAATTATTTGATTTGATTTATAATAAATAATTATTATAATTAAGTTTACAATAATTCAATGTCAAGAATAAGATTGTTTTCATATCATCTGCTAAATGTGTATTGATTTTTGTATTATATTACAAGTCTGCTAGTTTGTGTTATTGTCATCATAGATATTGAATATGATTGATCCCATAATTAGGGATTTATTTATTTGCATCAGAAGCTTAACTTTTCCTCAAATTTATAAGGCAACTTAAATACTTGTCAACCACAAAAATAATTAGCTAACTTAATCATAACCTACTTGTATTATCTAAAATATTCCATCAATATTTTACAAAATAATATAATGAATAAATTATTCAAAAAATTTGTTATCATTATTGTAATTTTTTCCCTGTTCGAGTCGGATTAATTAAAATTTAATATTTCTACATACCCATAATTTATAATCCAAAAAAAACTATTCAATGGATAGATGCTATAACATATGTACTTTAGACAAACCCCACTTTCTAAAATTATTAGTAGGGCTTGAGGATGATGAAGATTTGGGCGAAGATTTTTAAGCTTCACTTATTTTATAAATGCATTTTATATTTGACTTTTTATAAATTTAAATGATATAGTTATTCTTAATCTTAAATAACTTTTTTTATTAGTTAATGCAATATTTAAATTTTTAATATTTAATTATTTTAATGTATTATTTATTTTTTTATTGTTCAATATATATAGATTCTTAAATATATATTTAATTTTTATATTACAAAAAAATATTAATATTTACAGGTTTTAACTAAAAAGTGTAAATTATCATAGGATAAAATTTTAGACATTGAGGATTTCAATATTTAGTTATAATTTTTTATTGATTTTGATGCATTTTTAATTATTTGAATATATTTTTGAGATTTATTTCAATATAATAAGTTAATATCTAAAAATTCATCCATATTGTATATTTAATACAAAAATTTAAATATATAATTTATTTTTAAAAACTCAATATTTATCATGTAAAATAAATAATTAGAGAATTAATTATATTGATAATAGTTTATAAAAGACAAATAAATATTATATATTTATATGAATGAGTTTGATCATTATACAGGGATATATTTAATTTTTTCATAAAATAAAATT
>CATIWM010476124.1:0-10746 GCA_949671775.1 Mallotus repandus
AAATCTCCCAATAACATGCCTTTATCATTTATTGTTTTCTTATTATTTAGTTTTATAAAAGCCTTATCCATATTCTTAGTTGGTTTGTTATATTATCCATTTTTAATAGCTCTAAACATATACAATAGAGATTAATAGGTGCTTAGTCCCCAATCCATGTGGAGACGATACTCTACTTATCATTATATTGCTTGTTCGACCCGTGCACTTGCGGTTAGCAACAGATATTTATGAATGAGATTTAGATCAGAGAGTGATGCATATGGAAGAGTATTTTGAGCAGATGATGGAACGAGTTATGGAGAGCATGGCGAACTTGATGGAAAATCATAATCAAATCAACATAGAGCAGTAGAATAATAATAATCACAATTGTCGTAGGGCACCTGTCGATGAGAATAGTGATAATTAAGAGGATTACGTAGAAGAAGTGCTAAACAGATGTCATAGAGTTACTGCAGAGGAAGATAGGAGGCACTGGGAGACTGGAATGTAGACTGAAATTCCAGAATTCCATGGTAGCCTTTAAGTAGAAGAGTTCCTTGATTGGTTGGCTACGATTAAGGAGATCTTAGAATTTAAAGGGGTGCCAGAAAATAAATGTGTCCCTTTAGTGACAATTAGATTACGTGGTAGGGCTACTACATGGTGGTAGCAATTGAAATTGACTCGCACTAGATTGGGTAAAGAGAAAATTACTACCTGGAAGAAGATGAAGAAACATATATGAGCCATATTCCTGCCATACAATTTTTAGAGATTGATGTATCAACGATTACAGAATTTAAAATAGGGCACTAGATCGGTGGATGATTATACCACTTGGTTTTACCAGCTGATTTCCAGGAATATAAGACTAGTTGTTGTCCGTTACATTGGGGGTTTAAGGGTACAGATTCAGGATACTGTGAACATGTTCGATCTTATCTCTATTTTTGCTGCTCATCAAAGGGCATTAATGGTGGAAAATAGTCGCAATATGCTTCTAATACTATTAATATAAGTGGTGGGACTAGGAGTAGTATTGGTATGAACAAGGTAGTGAGCAGTAATGCTTGCAGTGGTGCAAGCAGTAGTAAGGGCCCTAGCCAATTTAATAGGGCATTTGGCAGTAGTGGTATGAAGTGCTTTATGTGTAGGGAAATTGGTCATAGGCAATCGAGTGTAAGAAGACGGCGAGGAAGAAAGCCTTGTTTATTGATACAGATGATTGTAATGAATACGGGGTGGAGATTGAAGGTGAAGTTGTGTATGATGAAGAAGCAGTCAATGAAGTGCATTTAGAAGGGGATATAGGGACTGCATTTGTGGTTAGATGTGCCTGTTTGACTCCTAAGGTTATAGATGAGGATGATTGGCTACAGAGCAGCATTTTTTAGTCCACATATACCATCTATGATAAGGTATGTCATTTTGTAATTGATGTGGCAGTTGTGAAAATATTATGTCTATTGAGGCTGTCCAAAAATTGAACATTCAGACTAAGAAGCATCCTGAGCCCTATAAGCTAGCTTAGCTTAAAAAGGGTGGTGAGGTATCAGTGTCTAAGCGTGCCTTGGTTTCTTTTTTAATTGGTCTGAAATATAAAGATGATGTTTGGTATGATGTAGTAGCTAAGGATGCATTTCATTTGTTGTTGGGTAGACCTTGGTAGTATGAAAGAGTTGTAACTCATGATGGGCAAACTAATACATATAGTTTTATGTTTAATTGGATTAAAATTATGTTGCTGCTTAGTAGATAGGTGTTAAAGAAACCTAAACCTATAGGTGAAGCTAATGCTCTATTGTCCTTGGCTCAATTTGATGAGGAATTGCAAGATTCAGACATAGCGTATATGTTGGTGGGAAAGGAGGTGGCTGAATCAATTACTATTCCAAAAATTATGGCTCCACTAATTGCAAAATTTAATAATCTATTTCCTGATGAGCTACCAGATGGGTTGCCTCCACTCTAAGATATTCAGCATCATATTGGTTTGGTGCCAAAAGTGGCCTTGCCAAACAGACCACGTTACAGGATGAGTCCTAGTGAACATGAAGAGTTATGTAGACAGGTGGAGGGGCTGCTTATTAAGGGCCATATAAGTGAGAGCATGAGTCCATGTGTTGTACCTATTAAAAATAAGGATGATTTTTGGATGAGTTACAAATTTCCTATTCCTCACTTAGATGATTTACTTCATTAGATTAGTGGTTTTATTATTTTTACTAAAATGGATTTGAAGAGTGGGTATTATCATATTCGTCTAGGGATGAATAGAGAATAACTTTTAAGACTAGGGAGGGGTTGTATGAATGGCTTGTGATTCCTTTTGGCTTATCTAATGCCCCTAGTACTTTTAGGCATGTCATGAACCAATTGTTAAGTCCTTTTTATTGGCAGATTTATTGTGGTTTAGTTTGACAATATTTTGATATATAATGCTAACCCTGAAGAGCATATGCAACATATGAAGGAGGTTTTTAATGTCTTACATAGGGAAAAGTTTTATGCTGCAATGAAGAAGTGTGTGTTTAAGGGGCCCAAAGTTTTGTTTTTAAGTTATATGGTTTTAGGAGTTGGCTTGGAGGTTGATGAGGCTAAAGTGTAGGCAGTGAAAGAGTGGCCTAGACCAATGAACCTGATAGAAGTGAGGAGTTTCCATGGTCTTACCTCATTTTATAGACTTTTTATTGCTAATTTCAACAGTATCATGGCCTCTATTATGGATTACATGAAAGGCAGTCGATTTGAATGGATAAATGAAGCAAAGGCAGCCTTCAAGTTGATTAAGGGGAGCTTATAATTGCACTAATTTTAGTACTGCCAAATTTTTCACAGCCCTTTGAGTTACACATAGATGCTTCAAAGGTGGGGATTAGAGCAGTGCTAAGTCAAAACAGCAAGCTTGTGGCATTCTTTAGTGAGAAATTATCTGGGTCTAAACTCAATTACAACACTTATGATGTTGAGTTTTATGCAGTTGTGCAAGCTATGAGGCATTAGTGTCACTGTTTATTTCATAAGGAGTTTATCTTATACACAGATCATGACTCCTTGAGGCATTTACACCAGCAAGATAAAGTGTCTCCTCCCTATACAAGATGGTTGGCTTATTTAAAGAGGTTTACTTATGTGGTGAAATATAAGTTAGGTATTACCAATCGGGCAGCAGATGCTTTGAGCCGTAGAAGTACCTTGCCGGTTACTACGAGGGTTGAGGTGCTTGGTTTTGATTTTTTTTGTGATTTCCTTGCTATTGACCCTTTTTTTATGATAGTGCAAGATGTGCAGGCTGGGAAGATATTAGAATTTTTACTGCATGATGGGTTTTTATTTAAGGGCAATCAGTTGTGCATTCCAGATTACAACCTTCGTTTACAGATAATTAAGGAATTGCACAGTGAGGTAATATTGGCAGAGATCGCACTATACAATTAGTTTAGACTTCGTACTTTTGGTCTACAATTTGTAAAGAAGTGGAGAATTATGTGTAATGGTGTAAGATCTATCAAGTTTCTAAAGGGATAACCACTAATGCAGGGTTGTACATGCCTTTACCAGTCCCTTCTCAGCCTTAGGTAGACATCAGCAAGGATTTTGTATTGGGGTTACCACGAACACAGTGACGTAATGATTCCATCTTTATTGTGGTTGATAGATTTTCTAAGATGGTAATGATTCCCCTGCAAGAATACTACATCTGATGTTAATGTGGCGCAATTGTTCTTTCGAGATGTGTATCATCTTCATGGGCTACCTTCATCTATTGTTTCTAATAGAGATACCCGCTTCCTTAGCCCTTTTTGGCATAGCCTATGGAAGATGGTAAATGCTCAACTAATTTTAGCAGTGCTTATCACCCTCAAATAGATGGGTAGACTAAAGTTGTGAACAGATCACTTGGAAATTTACTGCATTATTTGGTTGGCGAACATGTGAAGAGTTAGGATCAAAAGCTATGTCAGGAAAAATTTGCTCACAACCATATTGTGAACAGGAGCATGGGTTTCTGTCCTTTTTAGGTTGTTTACTCAGTTCAGCCTTGAGGTCCCCTTGACTTAATGACACTGCGTAGCAAGATAAGGGTTCATGGGAAAGCAACATATTTTATCACTGGGTTGCAGGGTGTTCACAAGACAGTTCATGAAAATCTATCTATTGTTAACTTCAAATACAAGCAGATTGCAGACCAGAAACACAGGCATTTAGAGTTTGAAGTGGGTGATTTTCTGTGGGAGTTCTAACTAAGGATTATTTTCTAGCTGGGGAGTACAATAAGTTGTCAACAAAAAAGATTGGTCCTGTGGAGGTTGTGGAAAAGATAAACCGCAATGCTTATTGTGTAAAGTTGCCAAGCCATATTCGCACTGTAGATGTTTTTAATGTGAAACATTTGATTCCTTTTTCTAAAGATTCTTCTAATGATGATTCCTCGAAAAATTTGAGGTTAAATTTTCTGTCACCTTGAGGGAATGATGCATATCAGTTTGCATTGATTTTTTGGAAGAGTTTGATAGGAGGGGAGTGCGCAGTTGAGGTCCTAAAGGCTCTAACTTTTGGGTTTGATTGAGCCACGGGGCCCATAATTTATCAAAATGAAGTTGATTCAGAGACCTACATTTATTACTGGGTTTAGCTATAATGGGAGTAGTTTTAGGCCTAAAATCCATCGTTTAGGGCCTCAAAATTAGCTTTGAATTTTATGTTTGGTTTTCTTGTGCTTTTTAGTCTTTTTACCATTTTTGTTTAGGGTTTTCCTTATACAGTATTTATTTGTCATTTTTAGATTGTTGGAGACAATTTTTTTGAATTAATAATTAAATTTCTATTTTCTTCTCAATTTTCAGTTTTCACTTGTGAATCAATGAATTTTTGGATGCCTATTTCCTGGTATTTCTTATAATCAACAGGTTATAGAAGGTTGTTTGACGGCCATTTGTGCTCGAATCAACGACAATCAACATTTATCTTTATTTTACTAGGCTTTGGCTATGTCACTTTTCCATGTGAAAGTGCATTGCTCTATTTTTAACCTTGGTTGTAATTACCTCATATCTGCTTAAGGCACAAGAGATGCAAAAGTACTAACCTTGCTTCAGCTTTAGCTTATGGCATGTTAGAGGACAACAGAAGGTACTAACCTTTCATTCTTGAATCTTTACTTGCATTAACAAGGATATTGAGCTGATTTACTTCTTAAGCTAAAATAAATTGATTGAAACATATTAGGCCTTTATGGAAACATTACTTTCAAAAGGTTGAGGGACTAATCTTCATCACTAATAGCAGTGATAGACATAGAATCTCAAAAGCTCAAAATGAGCTGCATTGGATTTTAGATTATATTAGTAATCTCTATATATGTTCTTTGTTTTAAGATTAGCCAGATAATGCCTTACATTTTAAGGCAAAGAACATGTTTATGTGTTATTTCTTTAAGATTTTTTTATGTTTAAAGCCTATAAATTTATTCATACATGTTCTTGAAATTATATATGTTTTTTTTATTAAAGCATTGACATGCGAATTGAATCAAATTTGCATATCTATATGTTCTATAGGATGAACTTGTTAGAATGACTTTAGACAAAGAGGAAGAAAATGTTAATTGGTGAAAAATAGAGAAGGATACAAGTGTTTAGAAAAGGTGACTTATATTTTTATTTTTTGTATATCTCATCTGAGAATTAGATGACTATTTATAGTCATACCATATATGTTACAACATGACTACATTAATGTAACTTGTTAATAAATTTACTCTTAAATGTTTTAGTTACTAATGCATTAACTAGTTACATTAATAAAACTAAACTCAAGTTAATACTTGAAACATAACAAAATAAAGTTCAAGTAACAGTAAGTATGTCACTACACATCACTCCTCCTTGGCATACTTACTAGAAACTCCAAGTTCTTGTCTTAACATCTTGAACCTTTGTTTTGTTATTGCTAAGGTGAGAATTTCTGCTTTTTGCTCCAATGAGTCAACATTACTTCTCCTTCTTGTTCAACTTCTTTAAGAAAATAAAATTTGATCTTCATGTGCTTGGTTCTTCCATGAAATATAGGATTTATTGTCGTAGCTACAGCTGAATTATTGTCATAATAAATCACAGTAGGCTACTCTTCCTCCAAATTCATATCCTTGAGTACTTTCCTTAACCAAAGGGCTTGGTTAACAGTTGTAGTAGCAGCTATATATTCAATTTTGACTATTGATTAGGCAACTTCTTGTTTCCTTCAATTCCAACTTATCATACATGTGCCTAAAGAAAAAACATATCATGTGGTGCTCTTCATGTCATCTGGTAAGCTACCCCAATCACTATTAACATACCCAACCAACTTCACATCATTTTCCTTTCTAAACTAAACACCATATTCTTCGATAGCCTTAACATAACTCAGTAGCCTTTTTGCAGCTTTAAAATGAGATTCTTTAGGACTTTGCTTAAATCTTGATAAAAAAAACGTGTTGCAAACATGATATCAGGCCTTGTAGTACTAAGATAAAGTAAACATCCTATTAAACTTTAATAAATTCTAGCATTAATATCTTTGGAACTATCATCTGTGCATAACTTCTCATTTTGAGCTAATGGAGTTTTAATTTCTTTACAATTCTCCATTGTAAATTTATTCAACACTTTATTTGCATATCTCTCTTGACATCTGAAAATTCCAAACTCATTTTATTGAATTTCCATACCAAGAAATAATGTCATCTCACCTAAATCTGTCATCTGAAAGACTTCAACCATTTCCTATTCAAATTCTTGCAATATCTCCACATTACTTCCTGTCACCAAAAGCTCATCAACATACAAGGAAATGATCACAAAATTAGATTCATCTTTCTTTATGTACAAAGTAGCTTCATTAAGGCTTCTTTTAAACCCCATTTTCTTCAAGTGAGCATCAATTCTGCTATAACAAGCCCTTGGGGCCTATTTCAAGCCATACAAGGCTTTGTTGAGCAAGCACACTTTGTCTTCTTTTCCTTCCACAATGAAACCAAGTGATTGTTCAATATGGACCTCCTCCTATAGATAGCCATTAAAGAAGGCTGATTTCACATTAAGTTGGAATATTTTCCAACTTTTTTGAGTTGCAAAAGACAATAATAATCTTATAGTATCATACCTTGCCACAAGTGCAAAGGTGTCTAAAACATCAACTCTATGATGTTGAGAATAGCCTTTTATAACCAGTCTTGCCTTGAATTTATTGATAGAACCATCAACATTAAGTTTGGTTCTATATACCCACCTCACACCAATAACTTTCTTATTGGTAGGTTTATCAACTAGAGTCCAAGTCTCATTTTTAGGATCATCCTCATCTCCTCCTCCATTGCAGCTCTCCATTCTTTTGATTTTTGAAGCTTCATCAAAACTCTCAGGTTCAAGAAGAACCATATTATAGTTGTTATAAATATCAATAAGAGACCTAGTCCTCAGAACTTTATTTTCTAAATCTTCATCACTATCTTTGCTTGCTTCATCCTCATTTAGAGTTGTAGTATGAGGAATTTCATCTTAAGTTATATTCTTGTTTGAAGTCTCTAACTCCTAATCCCAATATGAGCTTTCATCAATCTTCACATCTCTACATGCCTCCACTTTCTTTAATTTCAACTTGTAAATTTTATAGGCCTTTGAGTTGCTGCTATAGCCCACTAGAATGTTAACTTCAACCTTCTCACTGAGCTTGTCTCTTTTCATATCAGGAATGTGAATGTAGTAAAGGCCTACTCTAAGATGATCAATATTGGGTTTAACTTCATGCCAAGCTTCATATGGATTTTTGTTCTCCAATGCTTTTGTTGGAAGTCTATTTAATAAATAAACAGACGTGCTGACTGCTTCTGCCAAAACTCCTTTAGAAATTTCTTTTCAAACATAAGACATCTAGCCATCTCCATCGTGGTTTTGTTCTTTCTCTCATTGACACCATTTTGTTGAGGAGAATAAGTGACAATGAGTTGGTGTTGAATGCCTGCTTGCTCATAAAACTTGTCAAACTTGTCACATGTATATTCAGTCCCATTACCACTCCTAAGGACTTTAATCTTGCTTTCACGTTCATTCTCAATTAGCATACTATGGACACCCTCAGTTTGATCAGCCCACAACAAAAGTCTGATGATGAGATAGAATGAATTATGAATGCAAGAGTAACCCAAAATCTTTTTCAAAGTGGATTCGAAAGCCCAAAATATCAAATCGAAGCTTAAAACACCTAATTGAGCCCAAAACACTGAAACCAAGTCCAAAAGTAAGCCTATAAGCCTAGCCCAAGTCTAGGCCAAAAAGGTGTTTGCCTCATTTAAGAGGTAACGCCTCTGTGCTTGAGACTTTGTTGAGGCATTGCCACTTTTCAACCAACCTATGTAGCATTAAATGCCATTTTTTGCTGCATTATACATGGTGGTGGACCCACATATCTCTGATCTGAATATATGGTGTGAAAGGAAGACTTTTAAGGCAAAAATAAGGCTAGAAAAGATGTGTAAATAATGAGAGATGAGTATTGTTTTGTCTTGGCTTGGGAATTGGAAAAGGCAAAAAGGTGGGAAGCTTCAAAGGGAGGCTTAACTAGTTTAGAAGGAGAGGTTTTGAAGTGAAAAAAAAAGGTTCTAAGCTTTGAGAAAAAAGGAGAGAACATTTTTTAGAGAAAAATAGAAAGAAAAAAAAGGAAGAAGAGAAGAAAAAGAAAGTTTTAGCCTAAGAGTTCACTCTCTTGAGAAGAAAAGGAGGAGTTCTTGCATTCCAGAGAATTTTGAGTCAACAAACCAAGCTCTGAGGGCTTAGTTAGGAGCATCAAACCAAGCTTTGGTTCAATTAGTAAGAGTTACCATTTTCAAGCTTTGAATTCTAAATTTTACTATAAAACTTCATTTCTTAGTTTTCTTACTTGTTTTCTTGGTTATTGTTCATTTGAAGCTATAAGTAGAGCATGATCATGTGAGTTGTTGATTATTAGTTGTAAATCTTAGCTTATTTGCATCAATCTTTGTTTATTTGCATTTATTTTAGAATTACTTGGGATTTAAAAAATCTTCAAATTCCAGTATGCTTGTAGAAGAGACGTCACCCCTTCGTGTTAAGGCAACATAAAGACGCCTCTTTGCCTGGAGACGATGCCCCTTTGAAGAGGCATCGCTGCTCCACCAGAGCTGTGCTTGAAGTGGTGTTGATTTCTTGTGCTCATTTTTTTACAATTTATGTTTTTTAATGTATTAAATTCATATTGTATCTCAGTCTTGCATGCGATTATCATGCTATTTGTTATAATTGAGTATTTATTTATTTATTTCATAATTATTTTATATTCGATTGAAACTAAAAAGTTGGTTTTCTTTTATAGGGTATTTTTGTTTATGGATGATTAATACTGAATTTCGCAGGAATTTAAGATGATCTTTTAGTCATCTAAGTAGTAATCTCCTAATTATGTTCAAGCTTATTTATTCTGCTTTCCATTTTATTTCTATTTTAATTGTGTGAAATATTGTAATCCCTAATCCTTTCCCCTTTTTATTAATCATTTTTTTGTAAATTGTTATGTGGCTATTGTTGGTTTTAAAAGCAAGAAAATGGACTAATGTGCAAATCTGGATTAAAAGCGTAAAAATGATAACAATTTGCATGTTAACAATGAAATAATTTAATAATCAAAGGTAATAAAATAAAAAACACACACAGAGGTCAACTGCAAGGTTGGGTGGGCATTCCAAAAGCTCATACCCAGTTTCCAAACCCTTTCTCTAAGGGCGGCTTCTTGGAACCTCTGTAGAATCTGGTTGTCATATAGTGTGTCTCGGGTTTCATCTGAGTGGCAACTCCATCTCCAATTTGAGCTCCAAAGCCTATTTTGTATTTTCTAGTGGGCCTTGAGCCCACACAGTGTCATGGTCGCCAAACACTTGGGCGTGCACTAAACCCTACCGCCTACACATACTAAATATTTTAAATGCATCAGAAACCTCAGATTTTTTTTTTTGGAAACCAAACCTAATAAATTTTTGTTAGATCATCAAAGAAAAGCACAAAATACTTACTTCCACTCAATGAGGGTGTTCTCATGGGACCAAAAATATCAGTATGGATCAACTGCAATTTTTGAGTAGCTCTCCATGCTTTATTTTTAGAAATAGCAATCTTCTTTGCTTCCAAATTGGCACACATCAAATACTTCATCACGAGCATTAATAGAAGGCGTATTTTACGTTAAGCCTTTTATATGCATGTGCTTTGATGCAGCATTATTAAAATGACCAAATCTTCTGTGCCAAAGAAATGATTCTCTGCAATGATTGCTCCCTTATTTATTGGTTCATTTCGATCACCTTCATAGTTGCTAGTCATGATTCTCTACAAAGAAAATAGAATGATTAATAATGAAATCAAATCATCCCACCTGAACTATACTAAGGTTCAGTTGCCAGGTAGAAGGATGAACCAAAATTCAAACCCAAAATGATATAGCAATGACGACACCAAGCACAACATCAATAGCCCCCAACACTTTACCAAAAGTAGGCCATTCAATCTCTTAAACTTCCTTCGCTACTCCACTTAACAAGCCTTCTCTCCCTTCCTCTTTTTTTTTGTGATCTTTAATATTGTTTATTTGTTGCTTTTATTGTTTGATTCTTTAGTTTTCAGTTTTTTATTCAAACTCTACTATTTGAATTTATGATTTCTGTGTGTTTTTATTTTGTGTTTGATTTTTTTTAGTTTTGTGTGTGTTTGT
>CATIWM010476239.1:0-18307 GCA_949671775.1 Mallotus repandus
CATTGAAAAATAGAAGCAATAAAAAGCAGTAACACTGAAAAATAAAAAGCAACAGCACTGAAAAATAGAAGTAACAAAAACAACGACACTGAAAAAAAGAAGAAACAAAAAGCAACAATTGGAAAACAACAATCGACATATATATATAATAAAAAAATTATTTTTTAATTAATAAAGATCATATGATTGAATATCGATAAAAATTTTAATTATTCTGATTTAATTCAAATAGAATTATAAAAATTTCACTAATAAATTTAACACGACTATATAAAAATATAAATTTTAAACATCATTTTAGTAAAAACATTTTTTATCAATTGATTTTAATAATTGTTGATGCTTCCCCATCGGGAGCTACCATCTTTGTCCTTATCTGCAAAGGGAAAGAACTGATATTTACTAGAAGTTGGTTTGCATAACATAATAAAGCTGAGGCAACTAAGAGTAAGATGTAGTTTGAAAAATTAAAAAAAAAATCAGTACAGTCATTTTCACAAGAAGTCATCAGCAAAAGCAAAGCACAATTTGTGTGGTTGAGCAGATGGTTTAGATGTGTATGGTTTCTAAGTGATAGCAGAGCAAACCCTACAAGTAGCATGCACATACACAGATACATATATGCAAAAATCATCCCTATGTTGCAATTGAAAAAAGCAGACTTTTCCATAATATGCAAAATATTCAAGTTTGAGCTCATCCCAAACCCTCCTCAAAATTATGCACAAACGATGGCAAAAGAAGCACAAATAAAAAGATGGGTATCCGTTAAGATCTAAAGCTTTTGCATTGAATAACTTCCAAAATGAGCTCAAACTTACCATTTCACCATAAACATATTTAGATAAAATCTTGATTCGCAGTTTATGTGGACAAAATGGACATCAAACAAAAAAAACAAGAAAATGTTGTTTCAAATAGCAGGTCAAACAACCAAGCTGCCACAATTATCAAAGGGTGGGTCATTTGAAATTCTAATTGCACTGAATGCACAGCAAATGTCAGTCAAGATGATACATGCAATAGCCTGGTCATGACTTGTATAATAGCACATAATAATTAACAACAAATATGATATTGCAACAAACTCAACATAACATAATTTCACCTTCTTACAAGAAAATTATATGTTAAACATAATTTCACCTTCTTACAAGAAAATTATATGTTAAAGTAAAATCAAATGATGACCAAAATGCATTAAGTATGAGTTAGAACTTACAGTGTCCATAGGTAAGCATAGTAAGGTAGCAGTAATTCTAGTTACAACACCGGTCAAAACAATAGTTCTTCATTGAGTCGGCATGAGCTTAGCAAGATGAAGCAATTTCTCATCTTTTTCTCTTCTCTGTTTCTTCACCAGATTAGAACTTCTTATCATCATTTACACTAGCACCATCTTTATTTGAACTCTTAGTGGACTTAGAAGACTCTTGGTTCCCAATATTAAGAGTTTCTTTGACTTGAATTACACAATTGAAAGAGTTAAATAATTAAGTAATACAATCATAAGTCCAAAACTGAAGCAGCAACTCTCAGAAAGCATATCAATCTAAGCAACAAATAAACCTCTTCTTTGGCATCTGAAATCTTCTTTTTAACATTAGTAGAAACCTGAAAGAGACACAAATGCAAAAAAAAAAAAAAATTATATGTGCTAACAATGGACATGTTGTTTCTACATGCTGAGAAGGATGTCCTATCAAAAATAGATTATGATAAATGCTTGTTCCTAAAACTAATAGACTTTCACATCAAGCAGCTTCACGAATAACCATTTCCAGGAATGCAAGCATGCATACATACATACACCACACACAAATACACAAAAATGAATAGTCCAGAAATAGAAATAAAGCAAAACTGCATTAACCGTTGGCTCTTCAAATTGGATGACTTCATATCCATGTTTATGCTTATTATCTACACTAATTTTATCATCTTTTTGCAACGCATTTAAAGCAAATTCACGACTTAGGTCTAAAATTTGAATGCAGCTAAGCTAATTAATCAAAATTAGAGATATTAAATTTAAACAATATAATTTTGAAACATTTAACATGACAAGTCCAAAATTCAAAAACCAAAAGCAAATTTGAAACTGAGTTAACTAATGTGTGGAGCCTGCATTTAGGAATTTGCAAAATTGAGAAGCACATGAGAATTATCCTCATCTAACTTAAACTAAACAGAGCAAAATTCCAAAATATGTAACAAAAATAATTTCAATCTTCTGTTTTCCTCATTTTTCTCTACATGCAACCAAGGAAAGAAGCCAATTATCAAATAAACCAAAACGAGTTTATCAATTTAACAAAAAAAAAAAAGATGATCCAAACTGAAACACATGACAAAAAGGTCAGAAATCATAGATCAAGATCAAGATCAAACACTCAATTTGATATTAAAAGTCAAAAGATTACAAATATAACAACAAATTCATAAAAAGTCTTGCAAGATTAATCACTAATCATATCATTAATCAAGAAAAAAAAACAAGAAAACTGAAAGAAACCATAGAGCAAAAAAGAGAGAGAGAGAGTGAAAAATATTATATTGAACATAGCGTCCACCATGAGTAGGTACTCCTCTAAAGTTATGCTTGCCAGAGCCAGAGCTTGACTCCATTGATCATAACTCAGCAGCAATTACTAGGATCCGAAATTGAACAGATAGATAGTTGAAGGAAGGAGCTTACTGATAAACCAATTGAAGATAAAAAGTAAAGAGATGAGGGATCTGAGACTTTCGTATCAAAAAAAAAAAAGCAAAGAGCAACTAGCTCACTCATCTTCTTCCTTGCTTTATAGAAGGAGAAGGTGAAAATGAAAAACACTAAAAACGTCGGAGAAGTCATTTTTGAAAGATAAAAGAAAGACAGGCCAAAACAGAAAATGCAAAAACTAATTCTGAAAAAAAAATAATGGACGGGACCATGAAAGAAAAAGGCCTAGTCAAACAGGCCATTTATTGAAAATTTCTCTTATGCTAAAAATTTTATTTTTATTATATGATAAAAATTAACTTATTAGGTCAAAATATGTATATTAAAATCAATAAAAGTTTTCCAATATCAATAAAAGTCATAGAAAGTCTTTCAAAATTAAGTTTACAAAAGTCATTAACAAATTCATAAACTCTATAAAAGTTTTTGAAAATAAATCATTAAACTCTACAAAAGTCATTCATTTTAAAAAGTCTATAAATGTCTTTAAAAGTCCTAATTGAATACACTACTCTCTCTATAGGAGTCTTTATTGTTCACTATGTTTATTTTCTTCTGAGGCCATTAATGGCTTCTACTAGCTCCATAAACCCGACTACCAACCCCTCAAATCAAACCAAAACCAATCATGAAATGTTCTATATTTTAGAATTGAATTCTTCATCAGACCCGCCTCCTAAACACTTGAGGAATCGATTGGAGGGAAAAATACTCAGCCCATGGATATACACAGTTAATGCGGTGCTCAATATTATTTCTCAAGTATGGAGCTTTGTGTCTAGTTTTCAATTCCAGGAATTGGGTTCCACAAATACATTTCTGTTTAATTTCAGTAAGCAAAAAGAGAAGGAAAGGGTGAGAGTGGGTGTTCCTTGGTCCATCCATAGATCGTTAGTGGTAATAGTTGAATGGAACCCTTCATAGTCCTATGAGGAGTTGGATTTCTAGATTGAAAGTTTCCGGGTACAAATATTTGGTCTTTCTTTGAATAAAATTACTCAAGAAAATGCAGTAAAGATCTCTCAAGCTCTGTTTGAGGGTTTGATCACCATAAATGAGCAAATATATTCAAACAAATTTTGTACTCATATTATGCGAATTAGAGTCAAGGTTAATCTGAACAAACCCTTTCCAAAGGAATTTATAAAAAATCTAGAGGGGAGAAACAAATGGATCACCATATAATATGAGAGATTACTAAGGTTCTGCCATTTATGTGGTTTGTTTAACCATATAACAAAGAATTGACCTATTTTTATCACAGAAGATGAAATCACTGAGCAAGTTTACATCAACAAAGCATATGGTGCTTGGCTCCATATGGAACCATTAAGAAAGGTAGTGTTATACCCTTCAATGTCCATGGAAGAGGGATCATCTACAGTAGTGCTCTCAAGCTTCACAGAAAAACTTTCTCTGAATACTGCTTCTGCTTCTCTTTCCATAGTGTGTACTCGCCAATTGCCACTTTCCGCGAGTCCTAACTACAGTGCACTAATAAAGCGTAATGAACAAGGAGTTGCTAATGATGAACTGCAAGCTTTTGTCAGTCAGCACGCTTCTGTCAGTCGACAGCTACAGGTGCATGATAATAGTAGTACGGATTGCCTTCAGGATTTGCTTTGGACAATTTAGCTGGGCTGAACTCAAAGAGGAAGGACCTATTGACCTAGAAAAATGAAGAAGCCCAAACATGTGTTGAATTTTCTCCACCCAAAGCAAAACAATCAAAGTATGATGAAGGCCCAAATCAACCACTTATCTCTGCTGCTGGTAGCCCATCAAAGGCAGGCTCATATGCCATTGTCTCTCTTGCTGAAAAATTTGAAAATACAATGTTAACTATGGAGTCTTTTGGTGACCAGGGCAAGACCGGTGGCGCTGGCATAGGAGCTAAATCTACCAACATGAAGGTTAGGAAATTTCGCATGAAGGAGTTGGCTCGATCTCCTCAGAACATGCCCAAGCTGAAGGAAGACTCCTCCAATAACAATGCCAACTAATCTAGCATAACTTAGGATGCTTTACTTTGTTTTTTAGTTTTGCTTGTTTTAGGTTAATCATAATTTTTTACTTCTACCTTTAGGCTTCTTGTTAGTAGAAGTAAAATTAATGACTGACTTTGGATGCTGGTTGTTGGCTCTAGTTGTATTGTCTGTCTTTGTTAATGAAATCTGATTTGGTAAAAAAGAAAAATTAGCAAGTAAAGCATGATTTGTGGAGGAGTGAATTTCATAGTGTCTGGGACGTGATCGTATGAATATAAATAGATATCTTTGTTTTTCCGATTGACATATTTGACTGTTAGACTATTTTTGTTTTTAAATCATTAATGCTACATGGAAGGATTCTAATAAGAAAAAAAAAATGAACGATTGAATACCATTCCATTGCTTGATTATAGAGAAGAAATTAATTTTCTAATATTGAGAAAAAATATTTCATAAAATTTGGTGGAATTATAGACTTTATTGGTAAATATTGAACTTAAATTCAATATACATACAGAAAGCGGAAATTTTTTTTTTTTGTCTCTTTGTTGTGGAAGCTATCACATTTTGAAAATCATATTTCGTTATAAATGTTGAAATTAACCCATTATTATATATGGCTGAGGAATTAAGTTGAAATCACAATATGCCAAAGAGAATCTTAGGGGAAAAAACCTTTGAAAGCAGGAGCAGCAGCCTCCAAATTTGAGATATGTATCAATGAAGAAAATGGGCCGCTGGAGCTTCAACATCACTTTCATTCTTGCTTTTCCTATTTCTATTAGGAATAATTCATATTTTTCTCCCCACTTTGATTATTTTTTGAATTTATTTTTTGTCACTTTTATTTACATGAATTAAATCTTTACATTTTTATTTCTTCATACATTAAATTTTTAAATTTTTATTTTACTATATATTAGGTTCTTAATTTAAAATTAATGCACTTTTATTTTACCATATACATTGAGTTCTTAATTTTAAATTAAAGACTAATTTATAGTAAAATAAAAATATAAAATCTCAATATATAAAAATAAAAGTACAGGAAATAAATGTAGAAAATAATAAAAATGTGAAAAAATTATGGGTTATTCCATTTTATTATTCAGAACTTCTAACAAAGTTGTAACATCATCGGCCAACATCATGATATAACAACTCAGCAGAACACAGAGAGTGACGGCCCATATCATAATCTATGCACGAACAGAACACAATGCCGTTGTCTTTATTTCTACATGCCAATTTCAACTTCAAAAGGTCCATTTCCCCTTCTTTATATTCTAAGCAACATATGCTTACGAATTTATGATATTTTTTGAGGCCTTAATTAAGTCAGGCGTTAATTAGCTGTGAGCTAATCTAAACATCTTAAGACTTAAATCTCACGATGTATTCAACTGGGCTCTACTCAATTAAAAGAAAAACTACACCACTGTAAACATCATATCGATTTTTTTTATGGGTTTTAGTTATTACTTAAAAATAAACTGGGGGTTAATTTTTTTTTTTTATTTTATAAAATTTGGTGGACGGTCCATCTATTTAGTTAATTAAAAAAAACACTAACCAAAAGTCCATTGAATTATTTGCAGGAAGTTAGGCCTTCAATGCCATAAGACTACCAACCAGCAACGGTCTATCTCTCTCTCTCTCTCTCTCTTGGAACAAAAAATTATGGTTAGAACGTTTAAAGGATTTCATAAACATCTCACACTATTTATCACGATGATATATTTGAGTCAATTTCACTCTATTTTGATATATCAATTTATAATATGTATTTTCATTTAGTTTATTTATTAATATCATTTTTGAAAAATAGTTGGTAGCTCAATTGAGCACCCATTAGATGACTAAAAAACAAAGAATTAAAAAAAATATATAACTTAAAATATTAATTATGATATTAACTGATACCCATATCAATATCATATTTTGATATTAACTGATACCCATATCATTAACTATTTATCTTATTTCTCTTAATCACATTAATAATGATTTGTGTAGTTTTATATTTTTTTTTTAAATATTTGTTTTCTTCTACAATTTGAGTTGAGGAAATTTATACTGCATAAAATGTGTAAAAACCACATATTACCATGTAAAAATAACATTGGGATATTACAATTAGTTGCACCAATTTATGTGCATTGCTCTCTTTCTTTCTTAGTTATTTCTAATGTAAAATAAAACAATTCATATGATTTATATTTTCTATTAACTATTTTTTATCTTAAAATTATAGATTTTCTTTAACTTTCTCATAAATGAGACAAATGTAATTAATATAGTTAAAATATAATAATTTTAGTGTACCCTTCAATTAATATGAGATGTTATATTATTCTACTAAAATTAGATGGTTTGAATAAACAGCATTAAATAAAAAATTATTAGTAAAATTAGCAAATTAATTCATATAAAGAAAAAAATGTCTTATAAATTGATACACAAAAAAAAATTTACAATTTTGAGAAATAGAGCATATCAATTTACTTTACTTTTCATAAATTTAGTTAATGTACACAATTCCAACATAATATGGTGAGTAAAAAATAAGGCACCCAAAAGTTTTCATTCGTATTTCTAAAATTAATTATTTTACCATTTCTTTTAAATTAATTAGATTTTATAGTTATTATAATTATTTTTCATGATTAATGAGTAAATATAAAGTTAATTTTTATTTACCAATACATTAATATTAGAAATAAAATAATCATTTATGTTTTTATAAAATAAATTTATTTGTAAAAATAAATATATTCATAAACTCTTTTAAAACATATCCATATTTGTTGATTCAAGTAATAATTTTTTTTTTGTAAGATTTTAGGTTCTAGGTTACTTCTATAGTGAAAATAAATGATAAGAAAAGTTTTATCCCTTTATGGTCTATATGATTTAAACTTTAAAATAGTCAAAAATTTTATAGCTATTGGATAAAAGGACATTAAATGAATAAATGAAACCTATTTCAAGATAATGTATGTATGTTATGTGTTCATGAGTGGGGAATGTATCAAGATATGTAAAATATTTTCGTTTTGTTAATTATGGGATGAATTAGCTAGTATGATGTACTATGGTATGTGTTCCAACCAAATTTAGTTGGTTTTGGAAGATAGTGTTATATTGTTGGAGAAAAAAGGTAAGTGATGCAAGACCAATATTCTACTTTTAGCATATTTGATTGTAAGAAAGAGATTGAAAAGTCTGACAAATAGTTTGATTAACTTTGTCCATTTAGGGATAAACTAAAACTTGTGGCAGAAATCTCTCTTTACAAATTTTTTTTCGCGATAGCCTTTTTTTTTTTTTTTATATCAACCGGCTTAAGTTTTTCGTATTGTTTTCACATAAGGTGAAGCTGGTTCCTTTACCAGCAATCACTTTCTTTTTATTTGTTTTTTTTCTATTTTTAATAAATTATCTCATACATATTGAGATATGTTGATATTGCAGTGTATTTTATTGTGCAACACATCTGCTCTTTTGTTAGCTAGAAAATCGATTCTTTCAATGATTGAGAAGAAGATCAGTCGTTTTTACTACTGAATAAGCCATTGAAAATCAAAAAATTGAAGATCAAGATATGAGTTTTTGGGAGATTCAGATCTTCTTTCATGAGTACAATATGGGTTTGAGCAATCCATAGACACAAAATCACAAGAAATTCAAGGCTGAAGGTTCTACCCTAATTGTAGCCGTTACCATGGCAGTCACATGCTTTCTTTGTGTTTTTCAACCAATTAAGATTTCTACTCCCCTACTGTTGAAAACCAATTGTAATGAGCTTTTTGAACCATTTACTGTAATCATGAATTGTGGATTTTAAAGTTCAAAAACTATTGTATCACTTAAGTTTGTTAATGAAATTATTGTAAATTAAAAAGTTAAACTTAAACGGATAGGTTACTACGTTCGTTATCAATTGTTACATATAAGCAGGAATTTGATTAAAAAAAGTAGATTTTATATTGAATAAATCATGTACTAATAATTTTTGTAAAAGCACATTAATGAATTTTTAATATAGATTTTTTTAACGAAAATCTGCACGTGCACACCGCTTTTAGTATTGCTCACTTTCAATATAAGATCTTTCATATACATGCATTGAATATAAAATTATATTAATTAGTCGTGAATGCATCGCAATTAATATATATATTTTAAAATAAATAATTATAATAAAATAAAAATTATAAATTAATTAAATATAAAAATTTAAAATTATTATTTTTATTAAGAATACATATTATTTTTAATATGTATATTAATAATAATTATTGAAATATAAAATGGGTGAAAAATTACATATTTTTATTTTTAGGTTAAAAAAGAATTTTTTTTTATTTGAGAATATTTCAGTTAAAATAAAAGATATTATTTTTTATGAAAATAAAGAGCAATGTTTTAAGTGTAATTAAATTAGAGTATTTTATATTAAATAAAACATGTGTATTTCAATAAAAATAAATTTATTAACATTTTTATAGAAAAATATTATGAATTTTAATAATTTAACACATAAGATTTTAGGAGTTAATGTTGAATTATTAAAATAGACACTTCTCAAATTTTTGACTTAGTAAATTACAAATAAAATATATCATATTAATTTTATTTTCTTTAATTTCCGTTACCATAATTTTTTAGTTATAATAAGATTAGTTATTAAAATTATTAGATTAGTATTATAGTCTATATAGTAGTGTTTTAGTTGAAAAATAATACTAAATAAATATTTGAGTGATTTAAGGTAGAAAAATATGTAGTATATACATTTTTTTAGAATTTGAATAGTATTGAGATATGTATAATAATGTTTTAGTTAAAAAATAATACTAAATAAATGTATGTTAAATATTTTATTTTTAATAAAAGTTAGAATTTTTAATGATTTGACACATTAGATTTTGAGGTGAATACTCAAATATGAAGATAGACACTTGTCAAATTTTTGATTTAATGACTTTAAAGCTCAGTATTTATTATATAAAAGTTAGAAGTTGTTAATTGTTATTAAGAGTGCATATTATTTTTAATATGCATAATAATTATTATTATTGAATAAATAAAATAAAATAAATATAAAAAATGGGTGAAAATTTATATATTTTTATTTTTAGGTTAAAAAAAGAAATGTGTTTTTATTTAAATATAATAGAATATTTCAGTTAAAATAAAAGAGATTATTTTTTATGAAAATGAAGAGTAATATTTTAAGTGTAATTTAATTAGTGTATTTTATATTAAATAAAATATGTGTATTTTAAGAAAAATGAATTTATTAATTTTTTATAGAAAAATATTATGAATTTTAATAATTCAACACATAAGATTTTAGGAGTTAATATTGAATTATGAAAATCGACATTTCTCAAAGTTTTGGCTTAATAAATTAAAAATAAAATATATCATATTAATTTTATTTTCTTTAATTTTTGTTACCATAATTTGTTAGTTATAATAAGATTAGTTTTTAAAATTATTAGATTAGTATTATAGTATATATAGTAGTGTCTTAGTTGAAAAATAATACTAAATAAATATTTTAGTGATTTGAAGTAGAAAAATATGTAGTATATAAATATTTTTAGAATTTGAATAGTTTTGAAACATATATAATAATGTTTTAGTTAAAAAATAATACTAAATAAATATATGATAAAATTTTTATTTTTAATAAAAATTAGGATTTTTAATGGTTTGACACATTTGATTTTAGAGTAAACACTCAAATATGAAGATAGACACTTGTCAAATTTTTTATTTAATGAATTTAAAGCTCATCATTTAATATATATATATAAATTTTTACATCAATTTTTAATTGTATTGATAGTGCTATTCTAGTTTACAACTCGATAATTCATAAACTCTTCTTAATGATTTTTATTAACCATAAATAGACTCTTTAATTTTTAAATTAATTTGACTGTAAAAATATTAATGAAATTTTCACAATAGAAAAATAGTCAAAATTCATGAAGAATAACTACCTAAAATTCATTAAAGAAAATATAAAAAATTTCATAAGAAAATTCAAAAATTTTAAAAATATGTATAGGAAAAATAAAATAAAATAAAAAGAGAATGAGGAACCACTCATCAGTGACAAAGAAAGACACGAAGATTTTGATGAAGAAAAAAAAATAGAGGGAAAAACGAAAAGAGAAAAGATGCTGATGTGAGTGTGTATTAATGACAAAACTTAAATTGGAAAATAATAAACTGAAAACAAATTCAACCGGCCACTTAGACATTATTATTATTATTATTATCATCCTGGATTTCCTACCCCACAGAATAAAGCAAAAAAATTAATAATACCTGAACTAGTATAATTATTGTGAGAATCGTCATAGATGACGAACTATGTATATCATTATTATTATTATTTTTGGTATAATATGTACACCAATTAATGAATTGAAGCTTAGCATATCGCGAGCAAACCGGACCTGGAAGAACAATTGTTAATTCATGTACATTGTTTAATTTAATCCATGTAATTGGACTTCTCTATCATGTTTGTATGTCCTGATTTTGCGAGGAGGAATTTTGACTTTCTAAAATGAGTTTTAACTTATTATGTTTTTATATAAATCATTGGTATTCTGTGTTTTTTAAACTTTAACTGATTTAATTTAAATTAGATAAGATCATAAATGTTACACATCGTCTCACGTAGTTAGAGGTGGAGAATTAATATCTCATTCCGTCTGACATAGTCTGAAATAGACACTAAAGCTTATTCTTCTATCCTATTCAAATCATCTTTAATAAAATTAAATAAACTTAATACTTATCATTTAAGTAAAGTATAAGTATTTATATAGATATAAGTCGAGTTCATTTTGGAATAGTAGTAAAAATTAATTTAACAATAGTTTACAATAAAATTTATAATAATATGTCCACAAAAGTTTTAAACTTAAAATGTACAATATTATGGTCACAAAAATGAGAGCAACATTAAGCCCTGCTATCTGGAAAGATTTTAAAAACATAGAAAAATGAGTACAAAAATGCTTAGTGAATAGATATTACAAGCATAAAATAATTTATTTAAGCAAAAATAATAAACTTGTCAAATTAAAAAACTAGAGCATTTGCAATCAAAATATAAATCATATGAAACATCAAGTCTGTCCTTGCTTTCAGATCATAATAAAAGTTCATTTAAAACATCAACACAACTTTTTTTTTTTATTAACCAATATTTATAATCAAATTATCATTCTCTTGAAACATTAAATCCAATATTGCTTTCAAAAATATTCAGAGCTTAATCAATTAAAACATGTGTCTTTGTAAACATCAATACATCCTTTTATTTGTATTAATCATCCCTATAACAAGCATCATAAGCTGACCATAACGTGCAGATCATCAGAAACCCATTCTCAAGGCACACTTGAAAGGCTAATCCTTCAACTACATTAGCACAGAACGACCCTTCTCCTTTCACAGTCCTGCAATCAAGTGCCCTGTTGTCTATTGGGCACTAACAACCAACACAATCTCAAATGTGCATATATCACCTCAACACATTCATACATAGGGTGGTAATACACAAAACCAAATACCATTTCCATTGATAATCAATCAAAATATTGCTATCATATTATAGTTCCACAAAGCATTCCAAAATCATTTCATATCTTTTCATAATTCAAAGCAATGAAACCATGGCAACTATAAACTCAATTAGATCATCAAGTAACTAATACATTCTCAAATCGGATTTCAAAACAAAGAATATTACAGTAATGCCTTTAACTTGCAAACTTAAAACCATTACAGTTTCAAAGCTTGAAACTTAAACAAGTATTTTGAGTATCAACAAGCTAATTTAAAACAACTCAAATATATCACTTCAAGTGCATGAAACAACACCAAAAAGCTCATTTTATTGCTGATATAAAAAGATTCTAAGGGCTTGAACATCTACTCACCAAATAGCTACAAACACACAAAACCAATTCACCGAATTGCCTAACTTGTACCTGCGCTTTTCTTTCCTTTTCCAGCACCTAGAACATGCAATTTCATTTATAAATCATTAATATAATAATCCTATATACTGCCCTAATCATGCAGCCCCCAAACTATATGCAAAAGATACAATTCAACTCAATTCTAGAAATATGGTTCTTTAATTCTAAAAAGGGTTGTTTTAGGAATTTAGAAAAATTAGTGGAATTTATAGAAAAGGTATTTTGAACTAACATTTAACAGAGACTTATATTTATGTATCTAGTACCTTCAATAAAACTTTTACTTCAAGTTGATAACCACAAATAAATTTATAGAGGTCGAATTATAAGTAGCTCAATTGCTCAATAGATTAAGCAATAAAAAGTATAGGTTAGTTAGACCACCATACAGGAATAATTAGCTCTTAATCAAAACTAAAAAGTTACAGAGGATTCTTTGAAGTTTCCTTATAATCTAACCAATCTCAATTTGAAATTTCCTAGCTCAAGATATACAAGAAATACCGAGACTAGTTTTAACTCATGAACTCTGTAAACCTGGTTCACATAATCAAAATGGCTACTTTCAGAGCTAACTTTGAAAAATTTCTGGTACTTATAGAAAAGGAATTTTGAGCTGAAATTTTAATCAGTCTTATATTTATATGTCTAGAACATTCAATAAAAATTTCACATTAATTGGAAACCCACAAATGGAGTTATATATAACGAATTATAACCAGTTCAAAGAAACTGACAGATTGAGCAATAAAATGTTTTCTCTTATTATCCTAACATAGAGACTGAATCAGATCAAGATCAAAGAGGAAAAGTTTTAGATAGCTTTTCAAAGTTTACATATCATCAAATAAAACTTAATTTGGACTTTTTTAGCTCAATATATGATCGAATTACAGAGACTAATAAACTAGACTTTAAGAACCTGAAATCTACAACTTAAGAACCCTAGATTATGTCATTCAAAATTCTTAAAATACTTACCAAATTAATCACTGAAGCTTTAGGGATAATGATTACAGTCTGAAAATTTGATTTATATATGCAAATCCCTCTTGTATAAACGAGCTCAACTTGAAGAAATCAAGAAATTCTCTAAACTCTCTTTTCTTTTTCTTAAGTCTTCTTTCTTTCTTTCTTTTTTGAATGGCTGAAAGTCACGATGGATAGGATGGAAGCCCCCAATATGGATAAATCAAAATATAAAATATTCATTTAGACACTTAATGAAATGGGTTTATTACCTATACAACCTCAAGCTTCCAATTGCATCAATCTAAACCAATCATTTGTTTCAATTGAGTCTTCATTTCTTACTAACATTTAAATTTTTTATCCATTACTTCATTCCAACTTCATATCCCTTTTATTCTTAATATTTTATTCATTTTGAGTGTCATTAAAATTTAAAAATTCTGCTCTTTGACCGAGTACAAATCTTATCTTGATTCGATACTCTAGTCTAACTATACATAACACTTAACGCACAATTGAGGATATGAGTGTTACAAAAAGAGTTATAAAGATCTTTCAATAATTAATTTTATACTATTGCACCTGCACACATTATAATTCCAAACAGAAATGTTGTTTAAACAAGAATAGCTCTCTGTTAGCTGATCCTATTTGTTGTTGGTATTTTTAATTTATTATTAATTATGAGTTTTTGATTTTGAATTCAAGTTTAATTAAATTCTAATTTCTTAATAAAATTTTAATTTTTAATTTTATTTGGATTTTTTTTGTTGAAAAAATTTCATTTAAAATTAGGGGTGTAATCGAGTCAAGTCAAGCCGAATTTTGGCTAACTTAGATTTGATTTATTTATAATCGAGCTGAGCTCGAGTTGAGCTTGTTATCCTACTTAGTATTCACAAACTGTTCGCAAACTTAAATGAGCCTAAAAAAATTTTAAAAAATATAAACTATAAATTAAAATTATATATTAAAAATTTAAAAATAAATTATTTATTAAATAAATTACAATATATTTAATAAAAATTATAATTTTAATCTAATAATATTTTTTCAAAAATATTTTTTACAAAACACATTTATATGTTATATATATAAAATCAACTTACTAAAACATTAAAATTACTAGTTGGCTCATGAACTTCTATTCGAGCTTGTTCGTAAGCTTCATGAGCCGAACTTTATATAGTTTGAACTCGGCTCGTTTATTAAACGAGCTTCAATATATGAGTTCGAACGAGATTTTATTGAGCCGAACACCGAACTGCTCGCAAGCAGCTCGACTCATTTACACCCCTATTTGAAGTTAAATGAATAAAAATTAAATGTATAAAATAAACAAATTTGTTGTATTTCATGCAACAAGAAAACATATATATATATATTGCATCGAACTTATCAGATTAATAATTTCCAAAAAAACAAAAGAACTTATCAAATTATTCCCAAACTCAAAAAACACTGCTTATACAAGCGTTGGTCCATTACTTTTTATTTTTCTTTGCCATGAACCAAGCTTAATATAAACTAATATGGTTTGAGTTGCAAGACATAATGAGCTTGAATTTTTTCCTTGTAAGCTCTTTCCATCTTCTCAGAAATGTCAGGAAGTCTTAGAGTTAACTGCTTGAACATTTCATTAACAACTTCCGGTGTAAAGTGTTTGGTGAACATCCCTTCCCATGCTGCCCTTATGTGCCCTAAAAATTCAATCATGTCAACATGCACGTCTTCTGTTAGCCATGGTGCTGGATTTGTGAGCCCACTTTCTTCTATGTTGAAACATCCATTCTTTTCCACCACTTCAGCAAATTCTCCTGGCGGTGCAGCGTAGAACGGCAAGTTAAAGGAATCAATTTCTTCTTCCCTTATTAATCCCTGCAATAAGTAATGACATGTATCACGCATGACTTTCGAATATAATGTGATGAAAACGTTATACTGAAAGCAGTGATTAAGCATTTGTGTTATCTAGTACAGGACATCAGAATTACAAAAACCTGACGATCCCATTTTGGATACGGATACCGAATAGACATACCCTTTTAGCCATGTCAAGAAGGGCAGTTGCCATATTATTGTACAAGATCCCATTTGCAAGCTCAGAATAATTCATGCCATCAGGAATGCTAGGCATGACAACAATAAGCAATGCTCCAGGCACCATTTCTTTAGCCCTGGCGTTCAAGAAATCATTAAAATCTTTGGCCCATTGTTTTGCATACGCTTTAACTACTTCATCCGCAGCACTTGTATAGTGAATCCTCCCTTTGTTCCATGATGGAGAATTCTTGTCTTGCAATTCTTCTGGCAGCTCAGAGAGCCAGGGGAGTGCGTAATGGCATTGCACAACATGAAGAGAACACTCGGGGAATAATCGTCGGTAAAAAGAACCTGGCACGCCGGCCGCGAAATATTCCCTTTCAGGAGGTAGAGAGGTGAAGAGGGTATTGAAATCATTTGAAGGTTGATCATTAAAGAACACTTGAAATTCAGGTAATATTTCAGAAGTAGGGGATTGAAATCGGTACTTGTTTTTAACAACATCTATTATATTTTGCATAGAAGTAAAGGTATTTGGACCAACTGCACATCCTAAATCTGCAACACGAATTCTATTATTTGATGAAGCAGTTAACAGAGATTTGACATCTAGCTTCTTAAAAATTGCTTCATCAATCATGTCCTTTACAGCATTGGTAGCCAAATTCTGCCAATGAGACGAGAGTAAACTTACCATCAATGCTTACATATTGTCATTGAAAAACCTTCACTTAAAACTTTCTTAGACAGACATATATATACACACGCACACATATATGTACACAAACGCATATTTTAATTATTTTATATTAGAACACAAAATGTTAATTGTATGTTGCATTTCAATCATTTTAAAATAATAATAATAATAATAATAAACGTATGTTATTTATACATATGGTTAATCAGTGTATAGATGACAATGTATATTGAAAGTAAATAAATAAATATTTTAATTTTCCGAAATAAACATTCATTCTCTTTGAATAATTTTTATTAAATTAATTGATTTCTATTAATATTAGCTAGCAAGAGGATTTGAATCAAAACTAATCACATCGTCTTAAAAATCAATCAAATTAAATCCAAGCTAAATCAATCATGGTCACATATATTCTATATTCTTGCTCCTGTTTAAACTATATGCTGTATACAAATTTAGTACCACCAGCAAGGCGTATATATGCTAAAGGGTCAGTGGGTCACCTTACCATCCATATGTGGCAATGGCAATGGCTTGCTAAATGAATTTCTTTTGTACATAGCAGAAGAGTAATGTCCAAATTAAGCCAAGTCTCACCAATTATGAGCATCCATTTCAATTAATTTGTCAAAAAGGAGGTGGGTTGAGTGAACAAGAATCAGTTCCTCTCCAATACATGAAGAATGTGATGGACCATATTTATTAGCATAAATTCTCCTATTCTTTTTCCTCCTTCAAGTTTCAATTTATTGGACTTTTTCTAGAAAAAACAAAAAAGTTTTAATTCTGGCTAGTGCCAATTAAAAAATATAAAATTCTACTTTACGCTTAAAATATAAATCAGGCCAATATTTTATTGATTAATAAAATTATTTTAAAAATATAATTATATCTTATTAGCTGATATAAGTTTATTCTTTTGTTTTTCCTATCCTTATATTTTATTTTTTTCTTTATTTTGTTATAATAAAATCCTTGAAAGAAACAAAACTGTCCATTTAATCGAGAAGTTTTATAATAATTCTAACTTTTAATGACTTAAAAGGGCCAAAATAATAACATCAAGTTATGTGAAGTTCACCCATATTTTATTAAATTTTAATTTTTATCATTTTAATTAAATATTAAATTTTTATTGATTTTACCTTCTAACTTATTCTACCATTGGTTTTTGAAAACTTGGACATTATACAATGATTTTAGTCCATACATGTATATCTTATACCCTGCCATTTTTTATAACTTACATAAACAAAAACATAGTATTTAGGAGCAAAATTGAATATAACAGAAAAACATTTTTTTTCCCTTTATTTGACATATAGTCATTTTCAAAAGTGTAATATGTTATGTGAAACAATATAAACATCCCATTAGTACAAGGAAAATTAGAAAAGAAAAAAGAAGATGAAGAAGAAAAAGAAAAAGTCAATCAAAAATTACATTGACCAATATTTATGTCTAAAGTTTCAAAATTGTCTAAAATTTGATAATATATATATATTTAACAATTATAATAAATATTTATTTATTATAATTGATTTTGAGAAAATTTATAGATATTTATTTATACACGCACGGAAGTGTTTATATATATATATATAATTAACTTTCATAATTAAATATTTTTAATTTGAGCTTGTATAAGAGTGATGTTGAACACATATAAAATGCGAAAAAAATCTTTGAAACATGGGTAAAATAAACGAAACTAAACCTGATAGTGGGAGTTTTTGAAGTAGCTGTTATTTCCTAATCCACCCTTCACTGATAGTGGGAGTTTTGGAGCATCAGCTTCGTTCTTCAAGGCTGCATCTTTCACCATTGCTGCCATGTCTGAATGTGTGTGTTTGTT
>CATIWM010476295.1:0-10326 GCA_949671775.1 Mallotus repandus
ATTACAGGATTACATCAAGCTTATTTTAATTCTTTTAACTAATATATTTATAATTAATATATAAATTGATTAAATTAAATCCTTTGTTGAGTGGTGGGTTTTAATCGTCCATCTCGGGCTACGTGAGACGAGGTGTGACAGACCTAATGATGAAAATTGACTATGAAATTAGGATTAATTGGATATGATTTGTGGCTTTAGGACTAAATTGCAATTTCTTTTTTAGGACCTATTTGTAAACCTTTCTAATTTTAAAGACTAAATAAACATCATTTTTTGGGCTTATTTACGGTCGGAGATAAGCCACTTTCCATTGGAAATAGGCTATATATTTTTTTTTTATCTAAAATAGATATTTCTAGTTGGAAATAGGTATTCTAATGGAAATAGGTAATTTTTTTTAGTTTTCATTTATTAAATTATTTATTTTATTTTGTTATATCTTATATTAATCTATATCTTATAGGCCTTTTAATTTGATAAACCATATCTGATAATGTCAATTAGATATATTTTAATGTGATAATTTTTATTATTTTTAAAACTTAAATAGGGGTGAGCTTACTGAAGAAAAAAAGAGGGATGGGAGTCTTAGCTGACACTAGACAAAAATATATTTTTTTCTTACATTTATTCCTTTGCACTTTTCTTTTAGTGTTACCTAGACTCTGCCATTTTTCTTTTGGTGTTACTAAAACTTTGCCATTAATCAGACCCAAGAAACCTAAGGGCACAGATCACAAACGGTGAATAAAACACTATTCAGAGGGAAAATCATAAGCATCCATTATTTGTGTTTTTGTTTATTTCTTCTTTTTTATTTTAATTTCCATTTGTTATTTTGAGTTAATTACTGACCTTTTCATGTATTTTTATTAATTTCATGGTTGGATAACGTGAAAATACACATAAGGAGAAAACTGTGCTATAAATGACAAGCCAAACCTAATGGCCTATATAAATTTTCTTTCTTTCTTTCTTTCTATCTGATTTTTAAATCTTTTATTTTAGATTTTGTGTTCTATTTTTGTATATTTTTTTTAACTTTTTGTAATTTTTCTTATAATCGCCCCAATAGTGGAAAATAGTGAAACACTTTGTATTTTCTACTTTTTATGTGATTAAAAACTTGAACATAACAAAAAAAGAAGTGTAATTGTATTATTTCTTGCATGAAAAATAAGATAACAAGTCATTTATTTATTGGGCAGCACAAGCAAACTAACCCCAAATTAATTAGAAAATATAAATCAAATATAATCCTAACTAAGATAGACAAAATCAAATCCCAAATAAGATAAGAAAATTGAATCTAAATGGAAATAGGAATAAAAATAAAGTCCTATCTAAAATACACATAAAGAAAATCAGCCTAAAATTATTTAAGATTTGACTAAATAGGAAGAAATAACTTAGATATTATGAGCTATACATTTGGGCTTTTGTCTCTTAATTCGGTCCATGTATGCTTCAATTAAACATCCTATGTAGTCCCCTCCAATTGAGAATAACTTAACTTTTAGTTGTTTAGAATATCTAGGTACAAATATGTAAAATCTGTGTCCTCGGACATTTAAGTCAAAGGTTTTGGTTATTAAAAATGACCAAGGAAATTAATTAAATTAAAACTCCAATTGATTGAAATAATTAATCAAGGGGCTTAATTTATATTTAAAATAAAGAAGGGAGGACCTATGGTTAGAGAAGAGAAGAAAATAATAATTTAAAGCAAATTTAGGTAGAGATGTGGTAGCTGCATGTAATGCCACCACTCTCTCCTTTAGACAACAGCTAAAACAAAACATAAAACTTATCTCTGAATTTGAGGAGAAAATGCAGGAGGTAAGCTTAAGAGAAGAGTGTGTTACTTAGTGAAGATTAAAGAAGGAAAAGAGCTGAGATTTGTCTAGGATTGAGCTAAGGTTTGGGAAGATTTTCTTTGCATGTGAATTTCTTTTTGTTATAGCTCTGAAACATCAACTAAGCATTCATTTGATTTTGGTTAAATGGAATTTAGTCCATAGAATTTCTGATCTTGGTTCTTTAGGAGGTCAAGCTAGTTACTAGAAGACAATTGAGTTAGATGTTTGTTGAAATATATATGAGTGAATCTTTCTTTTCTCCACCCTTTGGTTTTTGATAAAAGTTCCTTGAGGTTTATTTGTTGAAGCTCTAAAATTTCATTATTAACGTTGTCATATTCTTTGGAGATTCTTGGTTGTTTAAGTTGCAGTATATCTTTTATTTAGTTTTTAATTATGTTCTAATTTCAATGGAGAAATTTTGTGATGCTTTACGTTGTATATAAAGCAATGAATCCTTTCTCTTTTGCTAAGACTATTTCCATGTTGTTCTTTTAAATGGGTTTTAATACAAACCTGTGAAACTTGATTCTAATGTAAATAGATATTTAATCATACAATTGTTCTTGATTATCAAACTTGAGAATTCTTATTCAATAAGTGTGCTATACATGCAAACTTTGAAATCTTCTCAGGATTTGTGAGTAGAAAAAAAAATAATTTGAAATATGAGGTAATTCTGCTTGTAGCAAAATGTACAAGGGAATTAATACAACCATCATTACGACTGCACCTATAGAGCAATCAGCGCCACTTGATCGAATGGGTGAGCAACAGACCATTAAGGTGTTGCCTTAGAGGATCTGTCGTTGCCTTATCATGCAAAGCTGAAATTTGACCACTGTACCAGTGCTATAGTGGACTGGTCTACTTATCAAAATCAATTTCAACTTTTCTAGAGCAAAACTTGAACTTGAAATAATCTTAGAAGCTAGGAAATTAAAAAGTGAATTTAAATGAAATTGTACCTGATTTTCAAACCTAAATTTTTGCTGATGTGTTCGATAAAAGTTCTAGTTGTGTGATGGAATTTCAAAAGGAAATAAATAGAAATAATATATTTATGATGTTGTTAAGTTTGGGACATAAATTTCTAGGTTTTGAATTAGAATTGGGTCAAATTTTGGCTTAAGAATGTGATGCAACGGATCATACATGAAAACAGACCTTCCAGGACACTAAAGTGATCACCCAAATGATTAGATAATGCCCCAATGTGCTAAGGTAACACCTTAGCACTGGGGAGGCGCCTCAGTACATTAAGACAATGCCTTAGTATTGAGGAGGCACATCAGTGGAATTGAACTTAAAAAGGCCATAACTTGAGTTATATAACTCTAGATGATGTAATTTTTTATTCTATAGAAACTTTAAAGTGTTCTCTACAACTTCAAAAGAAATAGGAAACATCTAATTATACTTTTTTGACAATATTTTTGAGTAATATGTTTTATTGCACAACCTTAAAAATAGCTTGACTTTGATAAGAAAATTTTGATGTAACTTTTTTTGTACATATCTAACTAGTGTGAAACTAATTGCAAATTTCTTTAGTTACAAGAAACAAATAAATTGGAGAAATATTACTTAAAATATGCATTGTGAAATTTCTTAAGTCTCTGACTTAAGACTAAACTTATTATAATAGTATTTACAGACAAACAAAGTAAAAAAAATGTCATAGGAGAATTCTTAAAATACTAATTTTATTGAGATCAAGAGTACATGGGAATAATGAGAAGTAACGAATTCATTGTGCAAGTACTCAAGCCTTGGACGTTATAATGGAAATTATTCTAGAGCATTGATATGTCCGAGTTTGTCAAAGAGTTGACATGTCTTATTTTTTTTTTATATATGTGCAAATACAATTTTTTTCAATATGAGATCTGTCATGAAATGAAATTTAATGTTGGCCAACTATTAAAAACTATCTTTGGGACAACGCATAAATTCAATATGCTTTTGGGGTGAATTTATATGGTTGACAAGTATGCACACTAATTCTATTATTTATTTTGCTTTGAGAAAGAGCTATGATTTATTTTGCTTTGAGAAAGAGCTATGATTTATTTTACTCTTAGAAAGAGTTATAACTTATTTTGCTTTGAAAAAGAGCTATAAAACTTTTTGCAATGAGAAAGAGCTAATGATAATAGTACAATCGAATTTATAATCTTAAATATTTTGGAATGAGAATTAATGTGATCAAGCATAAAAATTTATTTGTGGAATGTAACTACCAATGTATAAAGTGAAAATTTAGGGGAAAATTACATTTGAAATTATGAAAAGAGTGTATACATAATGATTAAATATTAATTAGGATCTAATGAATTTCGATCTTATTTGTCATGTTGCTAATCATATTTCCATGTAGCTCTTTCTATAATTATTATTTTAGCATCCATGATTCGTTTTGTTTGACCAGTTTATATCTATTATATCTATTCATGTTTCTTAGTTACTTACTAGGTAATTTTCTTGTGAAATTATTCACACTCGTTTTTCTTTTATATTTTTCCAGCTTAGGTTGTGTATTTTATTTTGTATTAGCCAGAGATATTCAGGATGGCAGTGCAATGGGCCATAAAAACCTATGAGGTGACCTTAATCGAAACTCTTATGAGATATGTTATATGTTATGATGTGGACACAAAGTTAACCTTCAGGGTCACTGTTATAGGAGCCTTTGTTCGTATATATATTGTCAGGGAGGAGCACTTAGACAGTGTGTGTACCACGATCCGAGTTTTCTATGAGACATTTGAGGATGTGTAGGTCACCCTGACTTGGATTTGAGTCACATTGGCACATCTCATTTTTTTCTTTTTGATATGGCTTGGCTATACCCTCTATTCTGTAGTTGGTCTTTTTGCTCTTGAGATGGGTGTATGTGGGTAGGCCTTAGGCCATAAATGTGTAGGCCTAAGGTTACACATCGAGTCTTGAATTTAGGCTTTGAGAGAGGGTAACAAATATGGTTATAAAATTTTAACCCTTTGTAAATAGGTTTAATGATTTTGGGTTTGGGTACTTATAGGAAAAACTTTCAACCCAAAACAATATCCTATAAACAGTAATCAAAGCCTAAAACTTCTTCTTCATCTACTACAAATACTCAATCCCAATTCCTTACAAAAGTCTCAATTCAATCATATTCAAAACAGGATGTGAAGAACTCTACTGTATGGGATTCAAAGAACTCTTTTATGTAGAATCCTAAGAACTCATATATACAAGGTTTTTTTTTTTTATGTTTTTGTCCCTCTTTCTGGTTATTTTTTATACTATTCTTATTTTATTGCACATTTATTTTAATAAGTTTTGGTTTTTTTTTTGCATAAGTTTTAATTGAAACTCAATTGCTGCAATTCTTATATGTGTTATGGCTAAGGCTATTAGTATAAATAGAACAACAGTAAGTACCTTTTCTGTGGAAGTATGCATTTTGTTGTCATTAGATTTTAAATAATTGCTAAATTGTAAATTTTATTTTTTTTGTAAATAATTGCAGAGCCTTCATCAACATTGTAGTAAGAGAGAAGGTGACCCTCATTATTGAGAAATTGGTTATCAGGAACGAGAGTCATTGTTTCCTTTGAAATGCTCTAAAGATTAGCTTAAATTAGCTTGAATCATACTTTTATATGTTTAACTTTAGTTGATTTTGTCAGATTCACTCCATTTAGCCTGAATCATAGCATATATAATGTTTGTTTTTTGATTTTGAATTTTCATTACCATTTCAAGCCTTTGCTTTTATTTGAAGAATAATTATTTTAATGACAATATTCCTCAAATTATGTCTATTATAAGCTTCTTGATCAACTTAATTATTGATTTAAAATTTTTTAAGCCTACTAAAATGGTAATGATGAGACCAATTATAATGTCAAAATTTTTATGTATGTTTAGTTTAGGATCTTATATGGTATGTGGAAGTCCATTGCTTAATAGGCCATGGAGATGTGCCTATTTCAGTTCTTAGGCATAACAGGTTACATAATTCTCTACATGCAAAAATTCCTTATGGTTTGAAGTACTCAATGTTCACTAATAGCTAAAACATTTGGGCCTATCAAGTCTTAGCTATGTAAAGAGTTGCAACTTGCAACTTATAAGAATCTTTCAGATGAAGTTTTGTTTTTCTTTCTATTTTTTCTAATGTATTGCAATTTATATTAAGGCAACACTTCCTTTTTTATTTCTTTTGTTTTCCTAGTTTACAAACTTATATTGTTGTCAATTGGTAACTGTAAAGTATACCAATTGAAATAGATACATATATGGCAAAATATGCAAAAGTTAAGGAAACTATATATATATTTATATAGGATTTAAAATTTTTTATACAAAATAATTAAAATTTATATTAATACTAATATTTATTCTTTATATAAACTTTAGGTATATGCAAATATTTATATATAATAAAATAAATAATAAATATGTTTAAATGGGTAAATGGGCAAGTAAAATTTATATGGGTTACATGAATTTGAGTATTCATATAAACAATAAATGGTCATAAATAGGTAAATGAGTAATTAAGGACCTTACCTATTTATACCTAGCCCATATCCACCCAACCCACCCATTTTGCCACTCCTAGTCTTAGGCACACTATACAAATGGACAATCTCTTTGAAATATAACTTAGCCACACCATTAGAATCTAAAGTCTTTTTATATAGAATAAAATGCACCATCATAGAAAACCTATTGACAACAACAAAAATAGAATTTATGCTTTGCTTGGTGTAACATAAACTAAGAACAAAATTCATAGATAGATCATTTACAATATTTTTATGAATAGGTAAATGCATGTATAAACTTATATCTTATGACTGTAACTTAACTGTCTAGCATGCATAATAATGTTGAACAAATTTTTTCACATCCCTTCTCAAATGAGACAATAATATCTATTTCCAACTATAACAATAATTATGTCTTTACCCAAATGTTGAGTTAATCCTTCTCCATGTAATTCGTGAATAACCTTCTCTCTTGAAAATGATTTAGAAATGCAAAGTTGGTTACCTAGCATCAAGTAATCATCATGAACATGAAAATCTTTATATGATTGATTCATAATACACTTCTTTCATATATGTTGAAAAACCTCATCAGTCTTATATAATTCTTTCAAATGCTTAAAACCACCATTCTTATTGCTTAAATTGATAAATAGATCTGCATCGGCTCAATGTGTTTACTAATGTATTCTACACTCTCTATTTATTCTTTAACTTAAAAAAATTCTACATGAATTGCGACCATCTGTCATGCATGTTTTTACTAATATGCTTCTAGTTATTCAGATATTTCAATGCATTATGGCTAGAGTGTAGAACGAATTCTCGCTTAACTAAATAATGCTCCCATGTCTTCAAAGCACATTGTATAAAGTAGAACTCTTTATTATAAGGGGTCCGCTTACATCTAATGTCACTTAAACTATCACTAAAGAATGCAACTAGTTTTTCTAAGAAGAATAACTCATATTCCTAACGTACTTGCATCATAATCTACTTCAAAAAAGCCTCTCGTTTAGGACTGCAAAAAGCATATACAACTTATTTTCCTATCGGAAATTCCATTCCTTTAAGCATTCCATAACTGGAGCTACCATGCTACTAAATTTTTTGATAAAATGCCTATAAAAAATCACCAATCCATGAAAACTTCTTACTTTTATCACAATTTTTAAAGTTGGCCACTTTTCGATAACTTTGATTTTTCCTTATCCACTTGAATACCCTCTAAACTAACTATAAATCCTAAGAATAACAATTTGTTGGTTATGAAATTACACTTCTTTAGATTCACATACAACTTGCTTCCTTGTAGAGCTATTATTACTTTATATATAAATGCAACAGATGCTCCTCCTCTAATTAACTATAAATCAAGATATCGTCAAAATAACTTACAATAAAGTTTTCAATAAAATACTTTAACACCTAACTTATAACCCTCGTAAAGGTACTTGCAGTATTATTTAACCCAAAAAGTATTACTAACCACTCATATAATCATTTTTTAGTTTTAAATGTTATTTTCTACTTATTTCATGGTCTTATCCAAATTTGATGGTATCCACTTCTCATAGTGAACTTTGAAAAAACAGTTTCTCCGCTCAAACGATCTAATATATCTTCCAACCTATGAATTAAGAACTTGTACCTAATTGTAATTTTTTATTAGGTTTCTTCTCTACTCACATTTGTTAACTTCCATCTTTCTTTGGCTTTAACAAAGCTAGAAGGACTCATTTTTTCTAGATATGTTCTTCATACAACAACTCATCCATCTATTTCAAGATCTCACGCTTTTGAAGACTCATCCTATAACAAGGCAAGTTTGGGTTAATTACACATGAGGTTATCAAATTTTACACTAAATTATATTTTGGTTCCATAACTTGATTTGTATCTTTTTGTTACAAAATGTTGATTTTAATTATACAAAGAAGTCACGAAAATAATTTTAGCTAATTTAGATGACATGACACATCAGAGTTACCACATCATAGTCTAACTCAACAATAATTGTCATGTCATACTGCCACATCACCTTATTCATAAGACTCTTGACCATAATTTTACTTTATATTTTTATTTTTTATACTCAACCTTATAAAATTATGATCAACAATCTCATGAAGAAGGTAATGTGGTAGTGTGACATGATAATTTTTATTGTGTTGGACTATAATGTGGCGACTTCAATGTGCCATATTATCTAAATTAGCCGAATTTATTTTGGATGAGTTCTCTATAATTAAAATCAACATTTTATAACAAAAAAAAAAAATACAAATTAAAGTTATGGAACCCAAATAAAATTTTGTGTAAGGTTTGGTAGCCTCTGATACAATTTAATCAGGTAAATTTAGTAAACTAACGTCAAGAATTAAATAAATGTGGTGATGTATATCACTCATTAGAGGTACCCCTTTGGTAAATCTTCTGGCGTAATCTCTTTAAATTCCTCCAATAGTCATTTGATTGTATCTAGACGTTTTATTGCTTTCTGCTCCTTATTAACAGTCAGAACTTGTTTTATAATCAAGGCATGAACTTCCTTGGTCTCTTTGACTGCAACTTCCATCTCATGTATTGAATGAATGTAGGTAAAGCAAGTTCACCCCTCCACTTTTCAACCTTAAGATGAGGACTTCTCATTATAGGCAATAAAATGAACTTTGTACCCTTCTTTTAATTTTGTAGACAATGTCCCCCTTTGAATGTTATGCACTAATGCCATACTACCAAGGTCTTAGAAATAATAATAACAAGCATCCATATTTACAATGTCATATTCGACCTCATCTTTAAACTCGCCAATAGAGAAAGGCACCTTACATCGTTTTGTCACCTAAATCTTTTTAACAATTTTAATCTATCCAATTTTGTATGGCCTAAGATGCTTCTTTACAGGTAATTGCAAGGTCTCTATAATACCTCTTCCATTGTCAATAATATAATACATCTGGTTTAAAACAATTGATATCATTGTGTGCTATTTTTGTTACTTAGGTGTCAACATTAGTTTTCTCACCATATAAGTTTATCCTTCGTCACCTTTCTCGTACTCATCATCATCACCATATTGACCGTAGTAAACCTCATCTTCTTCCTCCTCATCAATTATCTGGACCAGGTCTTTTCTAAGAGGATAATCATAAAACTGATGATCGGGTAGATTACACATTGAAGCATTTCTTAGATATTGACTTATCATAGGGATTTGTGGCCCTTTGTGTCTCTTCTACCATGGTTTATTCCAGCGGATTTATCCTGATTTTACTTATCAATACGTATTGTTACCTCTTGTGCTAGTTTGCTTTTTGCTGGCAGTTGCCTTATAATTGTTATTATTATAAATCATGTGAGAGGAATCATATATTCCCTTACCTTGCATCATCAAATATGCTTTCAAAGCCACGTCCTTTTCCTCATTCAAATTGCATAGCACCTGCATACCTATCTTGTCCCTAATTCGTAGCTTTAGAGGTATCTACCCATCCATTGACCTTTACTCTTCCTTACGTTGTTTGCTTTTGCCAACCTCATAACTTGTGCAATATACTCATACACTGAGTTTGGACCTTAATGGCACCACTAGTATTGTTGGAACAAGATTTGTCCATAGCCAGGTGGGAAAATTCCAATATTGCATAAAAATTAAGAATATTTTTAATGTAGTTAAATATATATATAAACTAAAATATTATAAATTTGCTTCTACATATAAAATCACAATATTAACAATATGAACATGCATGATTTTAAAGGCATTTTGTTTGAAAATGATAATAGTCAATAGTAACAAATTTTAGTAATTTGAGTGTTCTTTTTTTTTTTTAATTTCTAAATTAATTGCAATTTCCCTGGATCTTTTTATTTAATATTTTTTAATTTCTAAATTAATTGTAATTTCCCTGGATCTG